>VWYK01090853.1:0-25690 GCA_013399775.1 Semnornis frantzii | reverse complement strand
GTGTTTTCTGTGGTGATGCTTATTTTGGAGAGGGGGACCTCTGACTCTTTATTTGTAGTCTTCTGGCAAGTGAGGTCAAATTGCATTTTCATCTGGAAAGGGCAAAGTCTGGGTTCTCTAATGTATGTGGTTTCTCTTGAATGGGAACTGAAAGTGAGTGTATTTTCCCCAGCAATCCTCTCCATTCCCATAGTGGGTAAGGATTTAAGAAAGCCTAGATAATGCTGTTAATGTCTCAGAAGGCTTGTTCTCTTCTATTTTTTTTTTCTCCTAACCATATGCCTCTCCTAATATTTCAATAAACCAGCTCTTGTTGCCTATATTAAAAGCTATTATTGTTGCTGTGTTTAGCTCACAATTTTGTAAGGCACATTCCATGTTTAATTACTCAAGGGGGAAAATGTTGAGGCTGTGTTACTTCTGCAGAGCCTTGGTTATCAAAATGCAGTGTCTCTAGTGAAGGATTTGCTCCATGTTTTGTTCACAGTGCAACATGTTATTACTTAAAAGAGCAGCCAAAATGAAGACCAGGAAGCAGGTTTTTATTCATTTCTGGGTTCAGGAAAAACTACTTTTCCCTGTTGTTTCCATTCCCTGTCTACAATAGAAATTACTCTTCTGAGCAGTGAGAGAGGTTGGTTGTTTGTGGTGGTCATTCAGGTTAATGAATACCTAAATATTATCTAAATGATTTACCAAACCCTGTAGCAGGCTCATCCTCTTCCTGACTCTTCAGATTACTTTAGATGTTATCAGAACAATCTGAAACCCATCAGGGCTTTTTTTTCTCTGATAACTTGGGGTTTAGGGTAATTTGACTTTCAGAGAATTCATCTAGTGACTGCTCGGAATGAAAATTTCTCCCAACAGATCTTCAGTATTACCTCTGTGTCCAAAGACACAGCATTTCTGCTGAACTCAGGATCTCTGTTCTGGAGCCAAATATTTTGACCTAAAGTGGGATTGATGGGAAAGAGGGAAGTAGAAGAATTAATTTTTTTTTATTTTTTTTTTTTTAATCTCCCCCTTTTAGTCTACTGTCCACAAGCATGACAATCCTATTTAGCTTTATATTGGAGCCTATTCTTTATGTATATTGCAGTAATTATAGGCTTATCTGCCCAGAATTTACAGCACTTCTCTGTAGACTGCATGTATTAATTGCTAGGGTGGTTGCTGTCCTGTAGAATCAAAGGCTGAGTTTCCCCACTTGGCATCTCGGGTGTTGTTCAGTCCTTTGGCAGAAGAATACAAACAATACAACTTTATGCATGTTCTGTCGATTCTTGGCATGATTTGGTTTATTGTTTGTCCTCACTGATTTTTAATTTTGTCTTATCCTTTCTTTTTTTATAGCCCTTTTAGGCTCTCCAGCTGGTGGAATCCAAAATTCCATTGGTTCCGTTGGCACGGGCCAGCAGAATACTCCATCACTAAGTAATCCTAATCCAATTGACCCCAGCTCCATGCAACGAGCCTATGCTGCTCTTGGACTACCATATGGTAACCAGCCTCAGACACAGTTGCAGCCCCAGGTCCAAGGCCAACAGCCAGCACAGCCCCAGGCTCATCAGCAGATGAGGACCATTAATGCACTGGGTAGGTGGAAAACACACCAAGAAACTTGGATGCTGAAAAAAAGAACTTGAGGCTGTTTAGCCTGGAGGAGAGAGGGCTGTGGCGACACCTTATAGTGGCTCTCTAGTACCCGAAAGGGGCCTACAGGAAAGCTGGTGGGGTTCTTTTCACAAGGACTTGTAGTGACAGGGTGATAGGGAATGGATTTAAGCATGAGGAGGGTAGATCTAGACTGGAAATTAAGGAAGAAATTATTTACAGTGAGCATGGTGAGACACTGAAACAACTTGCCCAGGGAGGTTGTGGATGCCGCCTCTGGAGGTGTTCAAGGCCAGGTTTAATGAAACCTTGAGCACCTGGTCTAGTGGGAAGTGTCCCTGCACATGGTGGAGGGTTGGAACCAGATGGTCTTTAAGGTCTCTTCTAACCTAAACCATTCCGTGAATAAATGAATGGACTGAGCTGTTTAATTTTTAGGATAGTCTAGTAGCAGTAGCTGACTTCATCAGAGTAGTGACATTTGTGTTCACATTGATTGATAACTTAAAATTAAACTACATATAAGCACAACCAGTCATTTACATTTGTATGTTAGAAAGCTTCGAATGTGTTGCATCTGCCAAATAGCAACAGATTTAAGTTCTTCATCTGATATCACCCATAACTTACTGGTGTCTGAGATGGTTAGAAGGACTTTTGGTTAACAATTATTTTGCCTGTTCTAGCAGACAACACTGTCTCAATTGCTAATTTTTCTGCAGTTTAATTGTTAAATATTATCTTCTTTTTAGCTTCTTGAACTAATCTTAAAGAGTTTATGATTTTATATTTTAATAGACTAGCTTCTATATGGAAAAAATGATCAGGCTGAACGTAGCTTGTTTCCATCAGTAGCTCTGTATGTACACCCCAACAGATGTCATCATAATATGATCTGATACACTGCTTATTTCATTCATCAGTGGGGTCAATAAAGTGTGGGTTTACCATGTTGCTGTCAAAATTGTGAACTGAGTACCAAATATGTTTATTTTTGTCTCAAAGGAGCCAACCAGATGAACCTTCCCGCAGGAGGAATAACAACAGACCAGCAAGCTAGTCTAATTTCTGAAACTGCTCTTCCAACATCCCTTGGGACAAATAAGTAATGCACACATTTTTGTTCTTGCTCAATTAAACATTTATTTACATGCTTACGAATGTAAACAAAGGGCATACTTTAAAATCTAGTTGTATTGGCATGGAATTGATCAGTCACATCCATAGCTATGCTCTGCTTTCCTATTTCAATTCTCTATCTTCCGCTTTGTCACCCCAGAGAGCCCCAGAATATTCAATAGTTGGGAATGAATTCTCAAAGGAAGGCTATTTTTCAATTTTTAACTGTACAAATACTCTTAACAGTTGTGATTCTCTATCATTCTTACCGTGCCTTGTAAGCTCCTGAGGTTCCCTGCCCTAGGCACTGCAGTTTGTTGGGCCAGAATTCCGCTTGGAGGATGTTTGATGCGGTAGCTGGAATGATAAAAGCAATTACTTGTAAAATCCCTTCAGGCATCAAGCATACAACAAAACTCTGCATTCCTGTACCGCAACAGTTTCTTTTCTTCTCATTTCAGCCCACTAATGAATGATGGCACAAATTCTGGCAATGTTGGAAACCTCAGCTCAATGCCAACGGCTGCACCTCCTTCTAGCACCGGGGTAAGGAAAGCATGGCATGAACATGTCACTCAGGACCTGCGCAATCATTTAGTGCATAAACTGTAAGTATTCACCAAGACCACCTGGTTTTGTCTGAATGTTTGTAAAGAATTTCAATACACTGCTGTTAACTTCCCAAAGACTTCTCAGCTTATCAGCAGTGGTTCTCTGCTGCTGGGCCACTGAGGATGAACTGTTACCTTTAACCCTCTTCTTCAGTCCATTCTTCATGCTCATTAAGAAATGGGCATTAAATCAGTTACTATTACTAGTAAATTTACTCTGCTGTAGTAAACAAATATTTGGACTCCAGACTGTTAAACTTCATCTCTCTTTCATCACTGAACTTGCAGTAATCTTGTGGGATTGATTTGGGGTTCTTTATTTAAAGATAAACTATTTTTATATGCTTTTACATACCTGATGTATAATGGAATGTCTGGAGTGGATATCATAAAGCTATATTGATTTGATGGTTTTTTTTTTTCTCTGAAGAATTTTTTATCCTTTCTCTTTTCTTGTAGTGTCCAAGCCATCTTCCCCACTCCTGATCCGGCAGCACTGAAGGATCGCCGCATGGAGAACTTGGTGGCTTATGCCAGGAAAGTGGAAGGAGATATGTATGAATCTGCTAATAGCAGGGTATGTTGCTTTAGTCCAACTTTCCAGTCTTTGTTAAAGAACACCAGCATCACAGATCTTTGAAGCATAATGAAAACCACAGAGAATCATTTCACTGTCCTCTTGAAGAGGAAAGTCATGCTTCTGTCTATGACAGTGTTTATGTATTTTCAAGCCATATGATTAATCTCACTCCAAGCTAATTCACCTCCCTGAGTTCCATAAAAACTAGACATCATCATCCCAGACCTATGTGCATTCCTCCTGAAAGTGTGATTGATGTGCATGAAGATTGGGGTACACATTGAGGGTTCCCTTACTGAGTTTCCAGAAGTCTTTGTAAATTGTAGTTCAAAACGTCCTTAGTGCCTTGGGACTGCTGGAGAGTTATTGTAGGACCAAGTCCTGTTACACTGCTTAGCCTTTATCCATACTGTTAGAATTATTTCTTCTCTCCTAAGCAGCACTAAGTAATTTGGCTAAGACAGGTAGCTGTTGCACATCTCAACATAATGAGGAGTCAGTTTGCCTTTGTTTGTCCCAGTGTATGGGAACCAAGACAGAGTTTCTGTTCTTGTCCATGATTTTTGCTCTGTCTGCAAAGAGTTCAAATCCCTGTCACTCAGAAGGAACAAACCCTCTTAGATCAACATCCTGAGGATGCCATTTCATTATAACCCTGGTAGCCCTACCCTAAAGGAAGCACTCTCTGGAAGTTTTCACCAGGTGAAGGCAATATTAGTGGCCCCAGTGATCATGAGGTCTTACCTGGTCAGAATCTTCAAGTCCCTTCTTAAGTAAGGGAAGAGTATCTAAAGTGTAATTAGTTGCACTTCAGGTAGTAATCATCCAGTAAGACTTAATCTCTCCCTCTCAGACCATCTCCTAGAAGAACTGACGATGGAATGCTACTTTTATTTCCTAGAGGAGGTAGTCAGTGGCCATTCTTGTGATGCTGCTGCTGTGTCAGCCTTGGTCAGTGACAGTATCATATTCTTATTGTGGCTACGAAGAGGTTGTTTAGCCAGAAAGAATGGTGTGTGATCAGACTTTTAGAGAAAGCTTCAGAGAGAATGAGGATTCCCTGGACACAGAAGGCATTGAAATACCTTCTTAGTAAGGATGAGCATGGTGGACTTCTGAATATAAAATTAAATGTCTTCTAACCTCTATGCCAGACACATACACAGAAGGATCTTCTCTTCATTCCTTAAAACAGCTGTCAGAGCCTCATTGCCAGAAATCGTTATGGGAATTCATCTAATATATTTGGCTCCCAGCAGCAAACTTGGAAGAAGGGAGTAGTTCAGAATGTATTAACGATGCCATGAGGAATTGCGTTCTTTTTGAGGAGCATCCATTCTGCCTTGGCATTGAAGAACAGATTAGTGTGAGGCATCATTGTGAGCACTTTGACATTGTTTCAGTGGTATCACCTCCTCATGAACATGCCCTTTGCCAGGAACCTTTGCAGTGAGACAATAGCACAACATTACATTTACAAATAGGAGGTTCCAAGTGAAGAGTCTTCTGCGGGAGGAGGGAGAGGGCTGTAGCACTTTTAAAATTGGAGAGCAGAAAGGGTGTGCACCGAGGGATTTTTGAGGCATTTGGAGGAGAGGAGTGACCTAAACAAAGGCTTTCTATTGTAATACTGGACTTGCTTGACAAAGCTGATGAGGAATACCTATCCTGGAATAGTTTTCTAAAGTTTAACTGAATCCTGCTGTAATGAGTTCTAGTTTTGATGAAGATAATGTGACTGTGGAACAAGTATCACTCAACCTGTGCTGCATATGACACTGGATTTTAAGAGCATAAGGACCCCACAAAAGAAATGTGGTCTTGAGAGTTTGGGAGAGGATTTTTTGGCCTTTAACAGGTGCATAATCTCATGCTCTTGACAAGTGCGTGTCCAGCAATTGCTGACAAGCAGAATTGTCTGCCTTGCTGTGCACTGTGACTGTCTGATTTGATCAGTTGTCTGTGTGGATTGAGGAAAATGGATTTTTCATCTTGCACAGATGTAGTGTTCGTTTGTCTGTGCCTGTGGACTATTTTTCACTGATTTCCTCCATTCACTTGGGGTTATGTTTTTTTTCTGTTTTTGTTTATTCCCTGCAATGACCATCAGTAGTCAGACTATAGGAAAGGAACAGTTCCTTCCCTCCTGTAAAAATTGATCTGCCCTTAACATCTGTCTCTTGAAGGTTATTCAACATAACCATGTTGCTGGAGGCATCTTTTTCTTTTGTCTGTGGACTGGTGGAAATGCTTCTTAGGAAAATAACACCTAAAAATCATTAACATTCAAACATAATCACAGCTTTCTGAGAAGTTTTTGCTTTGTTTTTTTTTTTTTTTCACCAAGCACCAAAGAACCAACACTTCTCTCCTTCCTATTAATCTACTCAGGGTAGAGTTGATGGGTAGCCATAAAACAAAGTTTTCTACCTGTTTTCTGGGAGCTTTGTGTTTCCATTTCTGCCTTAATCCAGTGATGAGATTGTCTCAACCGAATTCTGACAAGCAGTATTTCTTGTTTAAACAGCCAGGGTGTATACATTTGAAAAACCAAACCCCACAGAGGTTCTGTTGATACTTCCTTAGACCTGACCTTGAGTTACTTTTTTCTTTCTGGTTTTGTGTTGTTTTTTTTAGGATGAATACTATCATTTATTAGCAGAGAAAATCTACAAGATACAAAAGGAACTAGAGGAGAAGCGGAGGTCTCGTCTGCATAAGCAAGGGATGTTGGGGAATCAGCCAGCCTTACAGACTCCAGGTCCTCAGCCCCCTGGTATCCCACAGGTGGCTGCTGCCATGGGCCAGGCACAGCCCGTGAGGCCACCCAGTAAGTAGAGGATCTACTTCAGCTGTAGCTCTGCACAGTTGGTGTCCTTGAGCTCTCATTGTAAATTTGTGTTTGTACCTTCAGTCACTTTTGCTGACCATCCTCCTTTTTGCATTGCAGATGGGCCTATGTCCATGCCAACTGTGCCTATAAGTCGTATGCAGGTTTCTCAAGGTATCTATGTTTTCCTCTCTAATTGCAATTTGTGGGTTCAAAATAATTGTTGGGATCAAAAAGTTGATCTCCTGTTTTCAAACTACCAGGTCTGTTTCTCAGCATCATTCTTTGTTGTTCATTCTTCAGGACAGGCTAGAGAGGTGCCCAGAGGAAAACCTGTCCCTCAAGGCCTGATTTAAACTAGGGAACAGACCTTGCTTATTTTCTTGGGGTTGAACTAGATGATCTCAGAGGCCCTCTCCAACCCATACTATTTTTTGATTCTGTTGTTGCTCTGTGTCAGGAACTGTCTCAGTGTGGTCTGGCAATATGTGCTTGATTCATAGAATCAAAGAATGCCTCGAGTTGGAAGGCACCTTCAAGATCAACTAATTCCAACCACCCTTGCGTTGGCTAGGACCCTTCCTATTAGACCAGGTTGCTCAAAACCTTATCCAGCCTGGCTTTGAACACATAGAGGGATGAGGCTACTTCTCTGGAAGTGTCTCATCACCCTTGTAGTAAATGACTTCTTCCTAATGTCCGCTCTGAACCTACCCTGCTTTGGTATAAAACCGCTGCCCCTTGTCCTTTGCTAGTGGCTGGGAAATAATTCAACCCTTTCAAAGAGAGCAGAGGACAAGCAAGAGCACAATGGATAATCTCATTTAAAACACCATCACAGCAGAGGATAGAAGGATGTTGGCATTTTTTCACCTTTTAATTAGCCAAAAATACACCTAGAACTGGAAACCTAGCAGGTTAATCCTGGAATCTCTGTAACTAATGATATCCTCTCTTGGTTTCAGATGTAAAGCGCTTCTTATAAGCCTTGTAGCTTGTTTTGTGGTGCTGGTAGTTTGCTGTCACTGCTTGTGACTACTGAGGCCCCCTCAGTGTTGGGGGGCTTTTCCTGACAAATACAAACATGCCACTTCTAGATGCTTTGTCTTCCTCAAAAAAAATGTCCCAAATTATCTTAGTTCTTGATTGAGTGTTAGTAATAAATTTAAACTCATCTTGAAATGTCTTTGAGAAGTTACATCCTTTAAAAATTCATTTTGAGAGGAGAAAAAGTTGATAACAATTATAGCTCCAAAATTACTTATACATTTACTCCTGTTAGACAAGTTTGGGCGGGCATTTTGGAGAAATTACATGTTTTGTATGAAAGGCACAACAGCTTTTAAAGCATCTTGCTAGCTTTTGAGGGCTAGGAACCCTTTTGAGGGCTAGGAGCTACTTTCATATGAGCAAGATGTATTTTTATCAGCTTTACTTCAACCATTTCCCTGAGGCCTGAGCAAGACATTGCTGTTTCAAGGTAAATAAGAAACTGTCTCAAGGTGTTACTTACAAAAAGCATCCTGTCTTTGCGAATCATCCACACACTTCATCTTGGGCAGATTGTTTTTTTTAGACACTATCAGTTACATTTCACCTTAATTGGCATTCTTCTAAATATTTTTTTTACATCCCACTTTGTCCCTTAAGCCAAGCAATTTTGAGTGAGGTTTTAAGGAAAAGGATGACCTGCAGTGCAGTCAGACTTTAGGAAATATGAATGTTATGGTAGAATGATAAGGTAAATTCTGATGACTTGTTCCTAATGAGTTGTTTTGGGGGTGCATTTGCAGGAATGAATCAGTTTAACCCCATGTCCATAGGGAATGTACAGATGCCACAAGCGCCTATGGGACCCCGCGCAGCGTCTCCAATGAACCACCCTGTACAGATGAACAACATGGGCGCCGTTCCTGCGGTTCGTACCTCTTGTTACCAGCTTCCTCTCCAAGTGGGTTGATTGCCTTCAGCGCTGCGAGTGCTGCTCTGAAAAGGCCATGTCATGGAGCAGAGCTATAAAATGTAGGATAATTGCATGGAAGCCTGTGGAGTCTGTCAGGCTTTTGTTGAACCATTCGTTTTCAATGTTTCTCTGCTTCTACAAGAAACAACAAAACTAGAGAGAAGTAGATAGCAGAGATGCCTGTGGACTGGAATAGTTCTTTCAGAAGCTGTGTCTTTGCAGTGTGTATACCTTTTTTATTCCTCCATGAAAACACACTCTTATTCATTAGAAAACCAGAAATACTTCCAGTTCCACTGGATTATCTCTTAGCTCAGAGAACAAAATGGGAGGTGTAACACTTAGTTGAGTTCAATAATTTCCTTGTGAATACTGTGGAACACGTGCGGAAGTTCCACACATGTGCCCACTACCATTTGATTTACTGAATCTGGTTTTCCCTTTATATTTGCGCCTGTCTTTTGGTTGATTCCTTTGAGGATATTTTCCTTTGTCTTCCTATGTCATATTAAATGGTAATGTCTTTAATTTGGGTGTTAATTTTTTAGATGGCAATGTCTCCTTCCCGAATGCCTCAGCCACAGAACATGATGGGAGCTCATTCCAACAGCATGATGGGTCAGGCTCCCACTCAAAACCAATTTCTGCCCCAGAATCAATTTCCAGCATCCAGTGGGGCTATGAATGTGAACAGTGTGGGCATGGGTCAGTCAACGGCCCAGGCCGGGGTTGCACAGGTAAGATGTGTTGTCTAATAGTTGACTTATTTACTCTGTTACTTTCTTCTAATTAATTCAATTTGTGTGTTTGTTCATATTTATAAATTGATCCCCCCTGACTTTGGAGGATCCTGGGTTACATCTGCCTCCTTCATAAGTTCTTATAAATAAACTCTGTGTATGTGCTAACCTGAGGGCAACACCACATAATTCCTGATTAAATCCTAAAATAATGCTTGCTGACGAGACTTGTAGGGAGAGTATCAGAAGTTAGTGAGACATTCACAAGCATAAGCTTGTGGCTTTGTGTGGACCTGAGTAGCTAACTTTAAATCAAAAGTTACAATAAAACAATTATGGAAGATCTTTTACTGTTTGTTTTTAACCTGCCTACTTATGAAGAGAAAATTGATTTGTTCCTTGCCCCATAACTTTTTTCTTCCGAAGCAGTGCTCTGAACTAGCAGCTGTGCTTATGATACCAAAATGTATGCATTCCTTCAGGTAGACACTTGGGTTTTAACTCAAGAGTCCAAGTAGTTTAGTTTCTTTGGGACCTCCAGAATTCTCTAGTCTGTTCCCATCCTCAAAACTTTACAGGTTCTGCTAAGTCAAGCTTGGAATAAGTTCAGGACGGAGCATACAATGTCTTGGGCCCTGACTTAGTTGTCTGACCACTTTTGTGAACACTATTTTCTTAATACCTTTAGTTTACTAAAACTGGCTGGGGACAGGCAGTATAGATGCATGTTTTAGATCTGGAACGTCACCTGCAGGAAACTTTCAATTGATGCAGATTTCTAACAGTAAGAGGTACATCCAAGGATAGTTATCTGATGAAAACCCTCTTAAGTCTTGCACCATGCAGTGAGGCAGGCTTTAAATGTGCCGAATTGTCTTTCAAAGCAGGGCTGCTCTGGAGCCGTGGCGTAAAGTCTGTATTTGCTCAAAACCATTTTGTATGCAAAGCCTGACCTTTGCCCAGCTGCCAGCACAGTTTGGAGGTTGCCTGCCTGTGGGTTTCTCTGTTGCTCTGAGGTGGTATGGGGTCCCTCTCTGTACTAGTAGAATTAGTGTAAAACAACATGTGTGGCACATGTGGGTCTGGGAGCAAGGTCTGAGAGCTGATGAAAGCAGTGGGAGAAGCCAGAGCAGAGTCAATGGCACTAGCAGCATTTGTTCATGGCTTATGTGGTTGTTTAGACTTACTGTATACTTTTAAAGATAAAGAGAGATTATCTTGCATGTCTGTAAGAGAATATGTCTATCTCTCTCTGTCTAGCAGGGGCAGGTTCCCAGTGCTGCTCTTCCCAACTCCATGAACATGCTAGGACCACAGAGTGGGCAGTTACCATGTCCACCAGTGACCCAGCCACCTCTTCATCAGACTGCACCTCCCGTGTCCACTGCTGCTGGGATGCCACCTGTTCAACACCAAACACCAACTGGAATGACTCCTCCTCAGCCAGCAGCACCCACTCAACCATCAACACCAGTCTCCTCCTCAGGACAGACACCCACACCGACGCCAGGTTCTGTTCCCAACGCAACACAGACACAGAGCACGCCAACGGGGCAGACAGCGGCACAGGCGCAAGTCACACCGCAACCCCAGACCCCAGTGCAGCCCCAGTCTGTGCCAACCCCACAGCCATCCCAGCAGCAGCCAACATCTGTGCAGGCACAGCCACCTGGCACTCCAGTAAGTAGCAGCTGCTTGTGTTTGTCTTCTGTAGTGACATTCCACAAGAGTTCTCCCTGTTGTGAATGTGTACAGCCCATAGTTGTCCATAGCTGCTTCTACTTCAGACCAAAGGGTTCATGACAGAGATGTGTAAAATGTGTGTGTGTGTGTGTGTGTGTTCAGATGTTCTCAGCGTTATTTGAAGGAGGGGGGTATACTGAATGACTTGGAACTGCTCAAAGTAAAAATGGCAGCAGTGTGCAGAAAGATGAGAGGCCTGATGTTCTGTTTGACCTTAATCGGAATCAGTCTTTTCTGATCATGAGATTTGCATAATTATTTTTTTTTCTTTAAAGATCCAGTCAGGACAAATGCACGCTTCAAGGAATGTACAGTGTTTTACTGGGCAGGTGTTTCCTCTGTAAGAGAAGCCTCTTTGGGGCAGAGTTCTTCCTTGGCTTCTCTGTAAAACAGAGTTACTAAATGTGTGATTATCAAAACTTGGCTACAGTGAGCTCCTGCATCCATGTTCTGCACTGTTTTAGAGTATCATCTCATGTCTTTTGTGCTGTTCATTTTTAGTAAAGGAAAATATTTCTATATATGCAGTGTCTTTCTTTTGTACTGTTTTTACAACAGCTATCCCAGGCAGCAGCTAGTATTGATAACAGGGTCCCCACCCCTGCCTCAGTTGCTAGTGCTGATACGAATTCCCAGCAACTAGGACCAGATGCACCAATGCTAGAAAGCAAATCAGAAGTTAAAACTGAAGAAACTGAGCCAGAGACTAGTGAGACACAAGTGGAAGCTAAGACTGAGGTAAATGAGATTCTATACAGCTTAACTGAAAGCAGTGATAGATATAAAAGCACTTGATGATGTGTCTGAATTGGTGAGCTAAGGGGCGAGAGGAGGGTAGTTACTGGAAAGTAACTGTCCTGAGGAAAGCCATGGATGGAGAGTGCTTTGACAATCTCAAACTGAGTATTTTGGTGGCTAAAGTTTGAGTCAGAGATGTAATAGTACATCCTGTTGCATCCTTTCTTAAGGTGGAGGAGGATTTACAAGGATCTTCGCAAACAAAGGAAGAAACAGAAGGAACAGAACTGAAACAGGAGCCCATGGAAATAGAAGAAAAGAAGCCTGAAGTAAAAGTAGATGTGAAAGAGGAAGAGGAGAGTGGCACTAATGGAACCACTTCACAGTCCACATCGCCATCTCAGCCCCGCAAAAAAAGTACGTGGATGAAAAGGGAGCTTTTATTTTGTGCTGTGCTTTCATTGAATTTGTTTGTTACACTCTCTTTGCTTCCCATAGTCTCAGCTCTTTCTGGGATATGTTCCAGTACATGAAGCTCTTGGGGATCAGTGCTCTAACTTAGGTTTGAGTGTAGGGTTCCTTTTAATATTAGGTGAATCACAGGTGAGGAGAGCATGTCATTGTGGTCTCAATGCCAGTAGTCTTCTCGCAGATTCCAGTATTTGCCCAGGAGGAGCAAATCAGTGAGGCAGTGATTGAGAAATTCTGTCCATAAACCTTTCCCTGTACATCTTGGCCAGTGCTCTTTCAGAGCAGCTCAGTGTAGATATGAGTACTCTCAGTAACCAAAGGCATTCCATCAGAGGCTGCAGACACCACCTTCATACTGAGTTCCAGGACTTGCTCCACACAGTGTTTCTCTGGAAGCTTTCTCCTCAGAAATAGGTCAGTAGTCTCTTCATCTACAGTGCTAGCATAGGTTGAGGTATGGCTGTGCCTGTGCTGTATGTTTTTACAAAAGGAAACTCGATGGGACTACAGATCTTGAATAATGCCTTGGAAAGGCATGTTAGAAATAAATTAGTAAGATTCTTAACAGAGACAAAAATAAATTACTCCACTTGTAGTGCAGGTTTTATGGGAGCTGCAAGGTAAGTTTTTGGACTCGAAACTGTAGCTGTTTAGAGACCTTTGACTCTCAGGATCTGCTTTTTTGAGGTGTTTATAGTTTTTGACTGAAGGTAAACTTTCAACATTCTGCAGATGTCAAAAAACGGAAAGCGAGAATCTATTTAACTTTTTTTCTTCTTCCCTTGCTAAGGAAACTGCATATAATTGTTAGGAGATCATTAAGGGTAGTGCTTTCCAGACTGTGATCAAGGCATCATAAACTTCTAAAGTTTATGCAGCTTGAATTTTGATCATATATCTCTTGAGTTGCATTTAATTGCTAAACATAATCTTTTTGTAATAATACACTGTAGAACACTGTGGATGGTGTTCCCAGTTGATAGCACAGTGGGCCAGGCAGATGTGGGTGTGCTACAGAGCCTGTTTCAAACAAAATGTGGCATAGAGAGTGGAAAGTTAATCAGCATTTATAAAGCAGTTATATTCCCTGTGGAAGGAATCACTGCTGCTGGTTAGGAGGAGTGTGCTTGCAAGGAAATCAAGGTGAATGGTTGAAGGAGGAAGATTCTTGCAGAATTAGTCCAGGGAAACTGTGCTGTGTCCTACTGATTCATTCGGAGTTGCCGCTTGTTTCCAGCTCCTCATTTACTTAACACAGTTTTATCTTGAAACTATTGTCATTAGGTGACCATGTAGTAGAACCTGTGCAGCTTGGACATGTGCAGCCATGCACCCAATTGGTGATGGCAGCGCTTGCTCACCAAGTAGTTTGTCCAGCTTTAACAGCAGCATTAAAAATGCTGAATAAACCAAGAGTTAATACTTCACCAATACTGTGAAGTGCCCTTAAGGGTTGTGTGATATTTTAAACATACTTATGAGAGTCACCTGGAGTTTCACAAGGGTTGCAAAAGCTTTGGAATCTCTTCTTCCCATGTTTCTAGACTCCTGAGATGTAGCCCACAGTAACCTGAAAGGTGGCAGATATATGCTGCAGCTCTTCAAGGGGAAAGTGTCATGGAGTGTGTATTGAAAGATAATTTAGGAAATTGTAGCCTGATATGTTGTTGTTTGAGAAGATTGATGTGGGCCCCAAAGGATTGCCTGTCTGGGGGCAGGTGGATGATATGTAGAGCTGGAATCTCACCTGTCTGGACCACCCATGATGTGTACTGAACACCATCAGCCTGGCTATGTTCACTTTATGTAACCAGACTCTGACCTGACTTCAGTCAGGGAGATGCTCTATGGGCTAGAAAGCAAACCATGCTGAGATACTGCCTGCTCGATACACTCCCACCTGTATTTTTGTAGTTCAGGTTTTTCTGGAGAATTGCAGACACCCTTCAGCAGGCTTTTCACCTTCAGAAATGCAGGCAATCAGACTGAGTGTTTGGTTTGGGTTTGCTCTTTTTTTTCTGCTAATCTAATGTAAGCAGAAAGCAAGAATTTGGTTCCATGCCTCTTCCCTTGCAATCTTCTCAAAAGAAACAGTACAATACTCATTGGGTAGCTCCTCTTCATGTTGCAGATGGCTGCTGTAGTTTGACCTTCAAGGTCAAGCTGCTTTCTTCCCTGCGAAGGCTTAGTTTGGGGGTGAGGTGGAATGTATTCAGGTGTATTCATTTTCTCCTCGCTGCCCCTGTTTGAAAGAAATAAAAACTGGGGAAGGTAGCATTGTACTTTTCTGGCAGATAATACGTCATCATGATTCAGGCAAAGATCCCATTTTCTTTTTTACCACCTACGCATCCAAGACAAAATGGGATAACTGGATGCCAGCTCCTTACAGAGATCTTCTAGCTGCCAGTGAAGAACCAGAAGCATTTAATTTTGGAAGAGTGGAAGGAAGGATGGAAACTTCCTTATAAAATCTGTGCATAGGGAGATTCTGTGATCAGATGTTCTGTTATTAGCCATTCCTTGGAACCAGGGCAGCTTTTGTACTGCCGAGGTTGAAGGCAACTTTCCTTTTTTTAGATGAAGTCATAGGCTGCAAGAACAACTGGGTTTTTGGGTTTTTTTAAATTGAAAACAGCAAAGGTAATCAAGCTTTAAGGAACTTGAAAAATTTGTGCTGAATCTCTGTAATTTGAATTTAAGTTAAGATTGGATTCATTTTGAAAGATACTCTGGCTTTGTGGTATGTTGCTACAGGGATAGGTACAGGGGAAATTCTAAGGGCAATATCAAGCAAGTGGCCAGAAGACATTATTAAAAAGTGTGTTTTGACCTTTAAATTTCATTAAATGAAATAATTTGGATGATCAGGCTATGAACTACCTGAGCCACAATGAGATGGTTCCAGAAGAAGTAATGAGTACTTTTTCTCATTAACTGAACTTAGTATTTCTTTCTGTTCTCAAGAATTCCATAATTTAGTAGTTGTTTATAAAACTTTGAGTTCATGGTAGGGTTCCTTCCATAGGGAACTACCTGTATACATGGTATCAATAAATATGAAGAGAATTGCCATTTTATTGGTACTGGGATTGTGGCAACTAAGTTGCATTTCTTGTGTTAACAATGAGCGTTAGCATCTTTGCCTCACCTCATTTTCAGTCTGGTGAATCTGATTTCACAAGTAGCAACATGAGGTCTTGATATATCTGTAAGGCCAGCCCTTGCAGAAGCCCTTTTGGCACCTTGCCATGGTTTAGGTGACTTGGGTGCACACAAACAGCAATCATCTCTCCAGTTAGAGGCAGCACACTCCAATGGTCTTAACAGTTTTCAACCTAACTAACAATTTCCTCGAGCTGCACATCTACAAATGGCTAAAAAAAATGGGAACTTAATGCTTCAGAAATGTTTCAGGTAGGGTCAACTTGATTTCTAGTCTTGGTTTATTTTTTATGTATAGTTTCACTGAGTGTAGTTGAGACAAAAAGACTTCCTGTCAGAAATGCCACCAGATGAAAAAGGGGAAAAAAGAACTCTTTAAAAGTCACATATTTTTAACTGCAAGTCTCCCAGAGCAATTTATATCTTAACAAAGTAACACCTGAGTGACAAAAGCAACGATCAGCCTTAACACTGTAGCCCTGTTGATTTAAGTACCTTCAACAGATTTCCTAATTGCTCCATTTTATTGGTATCGTTCTCGTATCAGCCAAGCAGATAAATATTAGATGCTATCCTGCTTTCCTTAGTCTTTCTTTTCTCAATAACAGGCATTCTTCCCTATTTAAAGACTCTGTTCCTAAGGAAATAAATGTAATTACACTGCTGAGATGTTCAAAGAGCTCTCCAAGTTATCATTATTTTTCAGAAAATGCATTGCCTTTCTCATCCTTGTCATCCACTCTTGAAAGAAGCATGGCTGTTGCCATGCCACTGTTGCCAAGTGGTTGTAATGATGCATAGAAATCTGCAAGTATTAACACACTCAAAATCAATTAACAGTCCATCAGACCAAGACTGTTTGTATACTATGGCCAGGAAATTCCTGTGCCAGCTCTCAAGACATCTGGTTACTCTCCATAGAGGCGGCTCTGCAGTCCTGTCCACCCTGGTGGTTTGTGCTGAAGGAATCCCGGCTTGGAAATATCAAACAAGGGGAGAAGGGAGGGAGAGGAAAATACCCTTAGTTTTCTCTGAAGAGCCAGGGTTCATGCATGTTGAAGCAATTTAATTATTTTGGGTGTGGATAAGTTCTTTTCTTTTTATGCTCTTAAATATATGTTGTTACGGGCCACGTTTGTTCCTGTTTCCTTACTCTGGGAATGGCATCTGATGTGATTTGAGTAAACATAAAAACTGTGCAGGAGCCTCTTCACTATAAGCTTTGCCTCTGCTCAGGCCTGCAGATCAGGAAATCATTCCTAAGATTTTTAAGTTGATATATTTCTTTATTCTTTCTTGGGGAGTCAGGAAGTTAGGAAATGTGGAAGGAAACTTTCTAACCTTTCTGACTTCTTTTAACAGTTTTCAAACCTGAGGAACTGCGCCAGGCTCTCATGCCTACCCTTGAAGCCCTGTACCGGCAGGACCCAGAGTCTCTCCCTTTTAGACAGCCTGTGGATCCTCAGCTTTTAGGGATTCCGGTGAGTTGGCATTGAAAACACACCCAAACGTTTCCGTGTTTTGTCTTTGCTCATGAACAGAAAAGACAAAATGTCTTTAACACCTTGTGAACAATTGACATGTTAGAAATCAATGAGCCTCTGTCTGTTCGAAGGACTACTTTGACATTGTGAAGAATCCTATGGATCTTTCCACTATCAAACGTAAACTGGATACTGGGCAGTACCAAGAGCCCTGGCAGTACGTGGATGATGTCTGGCTGATGTTTAACAACGCCTGGCTCTACAATCGCAAGACCTCCAGGGTCTACAAGTTTTGCACTAAACTGGCGGAGGTGTTTGAGCAGGAGATCGACCCTGTGATGCAGTCCCTTGGCTACTGCTGCGGGCGCAAGGTATGAATGCCAGGGATAGAGTTGTGGTCTTCCATAGAGCTTAGCTGGGTTCATGAGGTCAGCCATTAGATGTGTATGTTCTTCTCTAAAACTTGGAATACTGAATGAAGGAGACAGTAAAAGTTTGGCTTTATTAGAAGCATACTGAGGGGTAAGAGAGATAGATAGTATCCTTAGAGCTAGAAGAGACAACAACCTTCTTCTTGTTGTTCTATTATCTTAATTTTTTTTTTTTCCTCCTGAGAGCACCCTTTTTTGGTCGTAAACAGTATTAAAATGCTTTGCTTGTTTCCCAAATATCTGAGGGGTGGGTGTCATGATGAAGGTGCCAGGCTCTTTGTGGTGGTGCCTAGTGATAGGACAAGGAACAAGTACAAGCTAGACCACAGGAGGTTCCACCTCAACATAAGTAAATGCTTCTTTATGGTGAGGGGGATGGAGCATTGGAGCAGGCTGCCCAGAGAGGTTGTGAAGTCTCCTCCTGTAGAGACATTCATAACCCACCTGGATGCATTTCTCTGTGACCTGTTACAGGTGATCCTGCTGTGGCAGGGGAGTTGGACTGGATAATCTTTTGGGGACCCTTCCAGACCTTAATACTGCATAATTCTGTATCCATTGCTGTTAAGTACATGATTAGAGGGGTCAGCCATTTACCATATTGATTGCAATTAAGAGAGCTATGCTAATCTGTTTAGCTCAGAAAAGTGTGATAAACATAATGTGTTATCTGTTAGATTTGTCTAATGAATGTTTGATGAATACAAGATCAGGTTTTAAAGCTTCTTTTCTCACCCTTGTTTTGCAGTATGAGTTCTCTCCACAGACCTTGTGCTGCTATGGCAAGCAGTTGTGTACTATTCCTCGTGATGCTGCCTACTACAGTTACCAGAATAGGTAAGTCCCCAGCTTTGGGTTTTGATCATTATTCAGGAAGCAAGACCCTCTGCATTCTCTGCACATGCAGAGGAGGAGGGTTAATAACTTCTTTTCTAACTCAGGAAAACGTTGGGTTTGTACCTTTGCATGCTGTCCTTTTTGCAGGTGACCCATTAGTTTCCTGCTCTGCAGCTTGATACATGCAGTACTTAAGTAATTAGCATGTCTGCTCCATGCACTGGTTAGAAGGGAGAGAATTTGACCATGTTTTCCACAAAATAAATAGCAGGGCTTTCTGGAGAGAGGGCCCAACTCCAGCAGGGCACTTGAGAAATCATGTTGCTGCCTTCTAGGAGAATCATTAAAATGTGGAGGTTCGTTTTCAAGTTAGTGTCAGAATTTGCAAAGGGAAGGGGACAGCATCTCTGTGAGGAGGAAAGCCTGAGAGACCTGGGGCCATTTAGGCTGGAGCCTGAGGGGGAATATTCTCAGTGCTGTCAGTAAGAGCTAAAGGGTGAGGGGTAAGAGGATGGGGCCAGACTCTTGTCAGTGGCGTCCCAGTGCCAGGACAACGGGCAGTGCACATAAACTGGAACCTAGGAGATTCCAGCTGAAGAGAAGGAGAAAATTCTTTCCTGTGAGGGTGCTGGAGCATGGGAGCAGAGGGGTTGTGGAGTCTCCTTGTCTGGAGAGATTCTAAAGCCACCTGACCATTGTGATCCTGAGCAAGCCGCTGTGAATGCCCCTGCTTTAGCAGAGGGATTGCACTGGGTGATCTCCAGGGGTCTCTTCCAACCCCCATCACACTGTGATTGCAACATTTATATTCTGTCTTCCTAGTAAGTACTTAATTCTATTTAAATTAGCTTTGAATTAACAATGCAAGCTACCCAGAGACTCCACAAGAAACCATGAAAACAAGTTCTGTTATTTTTTTAACTGCTATTAGGATTTGATATTTGTATGGTTATTAAACAACTGTTACTTTACAAGATAAATTTCGCATTTATTGCTTAAATCGGCAGAGCTCTAACAACAAAGCAAACTTAAAACTTGGTTTTGGTTTTGTAGATGTTTCCCCCCCCCGAGGAAGAAAAACACACAGAAAAATTGCAAAACAGAAATGGGCTAAGACACAAACTTCCTTTTCCCTGTTGAAAACAAAGTTATGAATTGCTTTCCAGAGTCTTGGAAGTCTGAGTCTTGCCAACTTTGAAGAGCACAGCAGGCTGTTGTCTAACTGAAGCTTCAGAACTAATTCAGTCAGTGCTTGCATTATTAGGTCTCTTGTAGGGCAATCCCCACATCACCAAACACGTTGTAAGATGATGTGAGGCTGTTGTGTACCGCTGAGCTGAAACAGCACAGTGTGGAGATGAAAATGTGTCGTTGTGTGTTTGGTCTTAGGTGGCCTTTGTGAGGCAGATTGTATTGACACGAAGGATTGTAAATTAACAGCTCTCAAAAAAGGTTTTACACAGCTGCTGTGAACTCTAAGAAAATCAGTCTGAAGAAAAACAAAGCAATTAAAATGCATTTAAAGAGCTTGGACTGGAAAATAACCCTTAAATACTATCTCTGTCTAGTAGGATTTCAAATACTTTCCACGTTACACATCCACGTAGTACTGCTGGAAAGCTGAAACAAAACTAATTGATGAGGGGTCTTTTTTTCTTTCACTTACACCTTTCCCATTTAAGTAAGCATTAAATAATGTGGATTACTCAGTAGAAGACAGTTGGATTGCTAGCAAGACGTTAGGGATCAATGGGTCAGCATATTCCTCTGGACTGGATGCTGCTCTTTCAGTTCCCTATTGCCAATGTGCTAGTCCCTTTACATTGTGTTTAGGCTCAAAGGGTGTGAGAAAATGAGATGATTTGCCTAAGTGTCAGTAGCCCAGCAGCAGAATAGAAGCAGGTTCATCCAGATGTCATAGAACCATAAAATGGTAGGGATTGGAGGGGACCTCTGGAGATCACATCTAACTCCCCTGCTGATGTGGGTACACCTCGATCAGGTTGCATGTGAACATGTTCAGGTGTGAGAGAGGGTTGAGGTTTGGGGATTTGGAGTGGTTTCGGGTTGAGAAGGATGAAATTTTCTATTTCAGGCCATGAAATTGAGCAGTGAATGGGGTTTTTAGGGTTGAGGTGTAACCAAGTATTTCAAAAGGTCACTCACTGTATTTTGAAGAGCATTTGGACTGCCAGATGATAAAAAGCCCTTATTTATCAGCTGAGATGCTCTAAAACAGTTCAATTAACTGTTTACTGTAACAGTCATCTTTAAGTCTTAGATTTTTCTTAACCAAAGGACGAATTGGTGAAAAACAAATTCTATTGTTCCAGCTGAACTTCAGTTAGTCAGATGTTCTTGACTTCTTCCATTTACAGAAGACAACCCAGTGTGTCACAGAACTGAATTACAACTAAGACTATTTTGGCACCATTGAATAAGTGAACTCTGGCACAACAGTTCAATAATTAAAAGTTAATTATTTAGTGTAGAAGTGTTTGACTTCCATAACAAGGCAGAAGTTCAGGTTAAAGTGTCCAGCAAATATCCCTCATCTGTGAATATCCAGCTGACAAAACTGATTGGTATTTCATATCAGTGCCAGCATCAATTACCAATTCATAAATGCCTTTTAATGCAATTAGTTACAATTGTAAATTCACCTCTTAATACAGATGTTGAAGCTGTTTCTGGACTTGGGTACTTAACCATAATGTTACTCTTTGATAAGCAGGAGCCAGTCACAGTCTGCATTTGAAAACCTTTGCATGTTTGATGTCTTGCAGTCAGTACCTTCTCTGGATGTTTAATAAGTAGAGTATCATGCACTTTTTCTGGGCTGCTTTAAATGTTTGTAGTGATGTGGAAAAGTCAGGGAATTAGAAGTAAATCTCCTCTTTTGAGGGTCCACATCCATCATAAGTTATAGCTATTGTTTCATCTTGGTTATTTTATGGACAAACATTTGTAATTGCGCTCTCTTTCAATTTTTATTTCCTCATTAATATCATGGATTAAGGCTTGCTCTTGTTGAACTTCAGTCCTGCAGCAGGTGCTGCTCCCTTTTGGATCCCTGAAGCAGGTCCTAAACCTGCTGCTCAGCTTGAAGGGCTCATACCTGTCAGACTGAGCTTCCACAGCATGAGTAGAAAGGGAAGCATGCATGGTGGTGGAACCAGTTTGATTTCTGCAGGGTAACTTCAGCCCAGTATGGAGGGCACCCTTGTTGCTCAGTTTCAGGAGTGCTTTGAAAGCCCATAGATTATTCTGAAAATGGATCAGAATTAACATTTTCTGGGATTGTTTAAAGTGTTAACAGGACCCTTGGGCATGGAATTTTCTAGCTCCACACTCTTATGTTTGTATCCTTCTGTGTTTCAGTCCTTCCCAGTCTAACTTTTAAAATGAGCAACCTTGTTAGTAAGAAAATTAGTGGGTTTTTTTAATTGAAGAAAAATTTAAAGAAGCACATACTGGAAACAGTAAATAGACAATGTGTAAAAAGATATAAAATCCTGAACGTCTTATGTTTGGGGTTTAAAAAAAAAAATCATTATTGGACAATATTTTATTAATTTAAGGATATGAGTTGAGAGACAAGTGAAGTCAGTGTAGGTGAAATGTGTGGTGTCAGTATCCACTCTTGAAATTCTCTTGCAGTAACCACAGTGTATGATTCCCAATCATTATGTAGAAGTGAATGAAATGTGGTTTGTTGGGGGTTTTTTTGGGTCTTCTCCTGGCCTTGTTCTGTTCTTTCTCAACTCCAAAAGCCTTATTTTTCCTAGGGAGGATGGTGTGTTCAATCCTAGTTGAGCTGTCCCAGGAGGAGTCACTTGCAGTGTCATTGGGGTAGACAGGCTCACGTGGCTGCTATCAGAGCTGCAGCTGTATGTCAGCTGGGGCTGTATTAGCTGGGAAAAATGCACCTCTTCCCTCTTCGTGTCAGCCCACAGCAGAGGGGAACAGTGAGTGTGCTGCTGCCTTTAAGTGGCTCTTGGCTGGCAGAGCAGCTCTTGAAGCCTGAGCCAGCTGGCAGAGCTTGCAGCAGTTTTCAGGCTCTTGAAAATGGTGCTGTGGTAACAAGGACCTGGCTGCAGCCTGGGCAGGATGCGGTCTGCTCCTCAGAACGTCTGCCTCCATCCATCAGGTGCTGCTGAAGGACCTACTCCTGCTTGCTTGTACCATTGGACAAGCATTTAGAAAACGTAGTGGTGATGATGGGCAGTGTGTCACAGGAGGGCATTCTGATCCGTGGGGTTCAATATGTGCCTATAGATGGCTTTGGCTGTCTCCAGGAAAGCACAGCCGTAGAGTTCTGTCACTTGGGTTGCAGCAGTTTAAGTGTGTGTTTGGAGGGGCAAGCTGCCACACTGATTAAGCTCCATCCCTGAAGTTGTTGGTTCATTGTGACGTTGAGTCTCGTTCGATGCCTTTTGCACTTCATCCTGACGGGTCTGGTGTTCGAGTACTAAAACTGCGTTTTACTGTGCTGCCGTTGCTGCTTATACTCTCTCACTCTTGATCCTTCATAAAGCTCCTTTATTTTGATGATCCTTTGTGGCCTTCCTGCATTTTTACAGCTGTGGCCTCTATTTGTTACCTTTGTTCATGTGTGAATTCATATCCTTTCCAAACATTTAGCATTTTTTTTTCTTTTTGTTTTGTTTTATTTATTAATGACCCTAACAACTTTGGTTCCAGTTCATCTGAAACAAACAAACAAACAAAAAGCCACTGCCACAAAAATCTCCCTAAAAAATCCATGGAACTTTGGTTTTATTTTATTGTTTTGTTTTGGTTTGTTTTTCAAATGCAGATTGTATTTTCACAGACTTTTGTTTCAATTTACTCAGCTTGCTTTGTTAAACTGCAGCATTGGGTTAGCTGAGTAGAACTTGGATTGGCTCTTGGTCTGGTGACCACAAATTGTGCGTAGCCTCCTATTCAATTTGTAAAGCTGAAATCCCCATCCTTAATGTATCTGATAAATATATTGTATGTATGTACAATATTTTAATGTTGTCCACATATATACATATATTGTACTTCTGTAGTTAAATGGCTGGAAACTCTGACCCATGATTGCATTTCTGTTAAATGTTTGTCTAGAGTATGGATTTGGTTTCATTTATATTCAACAATATTAGCTGAGCAATTGGTCACATTTAATCTTATAGCCAAATAACTGAGATTTAACATTTTTCTAGATATTTTGTGTTTTTTTTCAATACCACCTGTTTCTGTTTTTACAATTTCTAGTAACAATCAGTAAATGCTTTCAGCATATTTCCTAATTAAATCTATAATAAATATTCTTAAAACTTCTGACAGGCATTTTCCTTTTTTTTTTTTTTCTTTTTTTTAATTTACTCAAAAGAAACTCCCATCAGTCACAAGCCTGGAATAAAAGAGCATTTTTTTTCCTAAATAATGCAAATCAAATCCAAATTCTTAAATTTGAAGTCTATACCAATGTAGCACTCGATAGCTACCTCATCAATCCTCCCCAAATTCTGAATTTGAGGCCCGAGGACTTGTTAGTACTGTGTAAAATGAGACCGAATGCTAATCTGTGCTTTGCCTTGGCTTTCTGCTCTGTGTTGTCTTGGTGTTTGCGTCTTACCTCTTACGTCTGTGCTGTTTGTTCCCTCCCCTGTTCTCTAATCCTGCCTTCCCCTCCCCTCTGTGCCTCCTCCTCATTGTCCACACTGACCCATCAATCAACCAACAACGCCCCCCCTTTCGTCGTGGTGATCTGCCCTGCTCTGGTTGGTGGCTCCGTGCTTGGGTGGCTGTATGTTGTGCTGGACCAGTTCACCCAAATATGGCCTTCTTGCTGACAGGTATCACTTCTGTGAGAAGTGTTTCACTGAAATCCAGGGCGAGAATGTCACCCTGGGTGATGACCCTTCCCAGCCTCAAACGTAAGTCACTTCTGTTCTTCCACACGATGCCTTTTTCAGTGGGAGGGGTGAGGAGTGGTCCTCATAACAGAGTATAAAACCCTGGAGCTGGTGGTGATCTGGTGGGGAAAAGCCTTTTGCTTCCTGCCAGGAGGTTTTTACTGTAGCAGATGATTAACACTTGAGTCTGTTAGTCTGTCCAGCAGTGTCACTTGAGTCTACTCAAGAGCTGCACATGGCCTGGTTGCAAGTGGTGAAGACACTAAATAACGTGGTTGGTGTTGGAGTGAATGGAAGCTGTGTCAATGAATGTCACTAATTCATGACCTTCTCAAAGGAAGACTTCAGCTAACGCTGATGTCTCAGCTTCTGAAATACAGCTTTTCTTTATGAAACCAGAGGCTCATCTTTAGCCTGACCAGAGAATCAGGCACTCTAAGAGTTGAGCATGAGCTGGTTTGGAAGGTGGCTGCTTTACTGACAGTAGCTTCCCTTGTTCTTGATTACTTTAAATTTGTGTATGCCTGGATGTCTCTTGGTTTTAATTTACATAGAAGTGAAATGGGAAAAAATATTGTCTATAGCTTAACATAAAATTATCTGAATTGCTCTCTCTGAATAGAAAATATTTCTTTCTCCTGACTTGAGTTTTGCTTGTTGCTGCAATTCAGAAAAGCATGATACTGTCTCAGCCTCTAACAGAAGGGTGCTGCTGAGTTTCATATTAATTCTTTGTCTCTAGAACCATCTCTAAGGATCAGTTTGAGAAGAAGAAAAACGATACTCTAGATCCAGAGCCGTAAGTACCAGACTGTTGTTTTTCTTACCATAATCTCACTGCTTTCACTTGTCCTTCAGCCAGCACCTGGGCAATCAGGCAGTAAATAAAGAAATCTTCCTTTTTCCCCCATCTCTGCCCAAACAGGCTGCAGAATCTTCCTCTAGAGTTCGTAGCACAGCATACGAACTTCCTGTCTGCCTTTGATATCCAAGAGGAAAACGTGAGCCTGTTTTAATGGCAGTTTCCGGTTCTGTTTGTTTGGGTGATCCCTCCAGTGTGCTCTGCAGGGCACACGCCTTTCAGCCCTTCACACTGAGCCCCAAATCCTTGGGAGGAGAACTCTGCATTTCCCTCTTCTGGTTTAGATAGGCTTCAAAAACACCACCTTCTTTATAAGTGAGCACTCAGTCCACTCGAAGAGCATCTTTTTCCCATGTATTACCCTCAGAAACTCAGTAAACCAAGCTGAACACTTCTTAGTACTGTTGTGCTACCATTCCTGCTGTCCCTAGCTAACTGAAACAAGACTTTGTCATCAGGCTACTTTTTTCTGTGACATTCTGATAAGTAATACATTTTGGTTCCTTATCTTTGCAAATACCAGATAGAGCTTAAAGATGTTGGGCTGTATCTCACCAGTTTACATTTGGCTCCATGGCCAACACTGTAGTCCT
>VWYK01090850.1:14640-25775 GCA_013399775.1 Semnornis frantzii | reverse complement strand
TCACTAAAGCAGAGTAGAGGGGGGGAAGCCTCTCTGGACCTACTAACCACGGCCCTTCTAATATACCCCAGATTGGCATTGGCCTTCTTGACCACAAGGGCACATTGGTGGCTCATGGTCAACCTTTGACCTTCCATCCACTAGCACCCCCAGATCCTTTTCCCCGAGATCAAATCCAACCATTCTCTTCAAGAACAAGTGCAGGGCAGGCTGCTGAGTGCGGGTGGTAACTGGGACCTGTTCAGCAGAATGAAATGGCCTCAGGCAGAGAGTCACCAAAACAATTTTATTTCCAGTGTTTAAGTGGGTATGCACACAGGCATGATACAGGTTTGGATTCATTAGGTTTTTCATGCAGAATTATATTCTCAATAAAAGAAACCAGTTCCATCCAGTATCCACTATCTACACGCCTATGTTACAACATTTATATCAAATCTGGTATCTGAAGAAAAGATACACATGTAATATGTACATTTTAAGTTACTTATTTTACAGAAAGATTAAAAATTCAAGTCACATAAAACTCAAAATCTGTATTAAAACTGGAAATATAAAACTCCAAATATTGAACTGGAATGCCTAAGGAATGGAAGCTCTGCAGCCACCGGTGTTAACATCTGTAAAACGCCGTGA
The DNA here is from genome assembly GCA_013399775.1 of Semnornis frantzii. Classification (NCBI taxonomy): domain Eukaryota; kingdom Metazoa; phylum Chordata; class Aves; order Piciformes; family Ramphastidae; genus Semnornis; species Semnornis frantzii. Next base: position 25,139 of record VWYK01090850.1, on the reverse strand, counting down.
AACTCGTTAAGGGTGAAATGCATTCATTTGCTTGTCAATCAGTTTCTCTAATTAACAGTATGGCACCCTAACAAACCAAATGAATTTATGATGAGGCACTTGTTAGTGACTAAACCAAAAGAACCAAGTTTTCTGCATACTAATGCCAGGCTGACTTCTCAGTTTCAGAAAACCATGGACGCACTACACAGCGTGTTGCATCAGATGCTTTGTTCAACATTTGTATGCAGCCATCAAATATACTGTTTTTTTTTCTTTCTTCTTAAAATATATATATATATATATATGCTTTAAACTTTAGTGTTCTTCTGGCTGTGGTAATGCACTGTGAAAACGTTCCACAGAGCATATTGATGAAACCAGCCCAAATGAAGGCTGCATAACAACAACAGTACAGGAAAAAAAAATATATATATGTACATACACACACACACACACACACACACAGAGTTACTGGGAAGTGTAACAGTAAGTGACTGAATTGCTGTAGTGGACATAGCTTCCCCCATTTCAAAGGTACTGGTAGAATCGAGATCTAACCACTTGGGTCCCAGACAGTTTATGAGGATGGGCATCAACTGCTGGGCTAAAGTTGGTTTTGTTCATGTTCTGGTAACTGTCACCATTTACCTGGTCTGGTGGCTGAAATGGTCCCGAAGGTGGTGTTCTGTTAACTAGAGTCAAGCTGCTGGAAGAACTGCCTTCATCTGCCTGCACCTCCGCAGATGAAAGCAGCTCAGCCTTGGATCCATCTGCTAAGGTAGTGTTCTCAAGCCTGGGCTTTCCACTCTCACCCGTATTAAGGTCGGTTGTGCTAGTGCGTAAACGTTCTCGTGCCAGCCAGTCCGAGATGGAGAGGTCCTGCGCTGGGCATTTCGGCTTCAGCCGATTCACAGCTGAAAGCTCAGATTCTCTCTCTCTGCTCTGACTCGGCTCTTGAGCTTTCCAAGCGTTCAGGACACTGATCTCAGCAAAATCCCTCTGTCCCCCAAGCGTGTGCCTTCTCCTGATGTTCTTTCTCTTGGCGCTCTCCACAGCGTTAGCTTTTTGATTCCCGACTCCGAACATGTCGTCTGCAGAAGACTTGAGACGCAGCTTTAACCTATCGGTGATTTTAAGCCTCCAGGTCGGCTCCTGTTTGTCAGCCTCACTCCTGGCTGATGTAGCTAAACTGCTGGTGGACCTCCCTTTTTTCATGATGTCGAACATTTTGGTCACAGCAGGCAAGTCCTTCTCGCTTCTGGCATCCCCCGAGCCCTCGCTGTCCGTCTTGTGCCGCGCAGACTTCCTCCTGGACAGCGTGTCGCACTCGATCAGTTTGTGCGAGCTGAAGAGCCTGCGGCTCTCTAACTTTGGTGTGGAGCTGCCCTCGGTACAACTTACTTCACTTTCTTCGGAGTTCCTCCGACTGGTCTTTACCACCTCTGGAGCTTTCCCTTTCGTCAGCCTGTCGGCGGCAGCACCAGTGGCAAAGACAGGGAAGTCGCTTTCGCTGTCGGTCTCCATTGGACGCCCTTCACTGATCAGCTCGCTCCTTTCGTCATCAGCATCTTCTCCCTTGCTTTCTGTCACTGACTGCACCTCAGGGCTCAGCATACTGGCATCTAATCCAGTGAGATACATGGTAGATGAAGTCGTCGAGTAATCTGAGGTGATGGAGCTGACATCAGCTGCTAAAAACTCCCCGTGTTTAATTTCAGGGCTGGTTACTTTTTTGCATGAGTATCTGTGCTGGGAAGCCTGGGAGGAAGTGCTTAGCATAGTGCCGGAGTCAGACACTGTCTCCTCAACCTGGGAAGAAGATTGTGAGACAGGCATTTTTGGGTTATTCTTCTGCAGGGTTGGCAGACAGCTGAGATTGGGTGATTTTGTGCATTTTTCGTGATAAGGCAATGAAGGTTCCTCTGACAGGACGCTTTCTTTCTTTAAGGACTTCTTTTCGTCCTTTACAACACACACATCTTTCTTGACGCTGCTGTCTTTTTCCTTCAGGACAAACATTCTCTGTTTTCTGCCTACGTCTCTCTCTCTCTCATACTCCCCTTTAGCTATGTCCTCTTTCGTTGTGTCACCACGAGACTGCTCTGCAAGGTCCTTCTTGAAAAACACATTATCCAGCTCGTCCTCTGAGCTGCTGGGTTGGGGCTTCTCTTTTGTTTTTTTCCGCTTGCGACTAGCTGCTGCAAAAATGGAGGACACAAGCAGTTCCTTGCTATACTGATCCTTTCCAGACCCCCAAGAACCCTGTTAGAAGAAAGGGAAAAGGCATGATTAGCGATCACAAAAGAAGCATTTGTTAGCCTGAGAGTTCTGAAAACCACATCCTGAGCATCTCAGCAGACAGCCTGGCTTTGTTCAGGAAATATTTCCTGCCTCTTTCTGTAGCCCACATGGCCTTGTCCAAACAGTCAATTTTCACCCCAAGGATTCCACTTGTTACCTGAATCCCTTCAACCAAACAAAGACCAGTTTGTAAACACAGCTATTTGGGTTGTTGATTAACTAACAAAACAGGCTCCGCTACAGCAAGGCAACCTCTTCGAGGCTGCTTCGCAACAAAAACTGCTTCACGGATGAGGACCCAAGAGCATGGTTCCAATCTCTCCTCTTCCAACTCTCATCTGTGTGAAAAGGCTCATCTGTCCAACCATTTTACAACTGATCTTTCAGGCTAAGTTTTAAAGTTGCATTTCATTGCTTCCTTAAACTCTAGTTTAGACACAAGTGTAGACAATTAACAGAAATCAGCTTCCTGAAGGATCTATCTTTAGAACTGCACAAATCACCAGAGGGACAATCCATTGCAGAAGATGTATTTAAAACTCTCTTCACTACACTGACAATGGTGCCACCTGACCACTTTACAAAGCTATGCACCTTTCCTACATATTGCCCCACTGCCACCTTTGCAAAGAGTGGGAGAGTCAGAGGAGCTACCATCTTGCTCCTTTGGCTGCTGACCAGTGCTGTCTGCAAACTGCAGAGACTTTAAGAGAGAATAGAGCAATGGTGTATGGCTACTGCTCACAGCAGACACTTTTAATGTGGTGGGACTGAAATCTGCCATCAACAGAGCAGTTTAGGTGTCAGCTACCTGAACTTAAGTCCCTGGTCAGATATCTGGTTCCTCTCTGTGACCTGATGGAAGACTCAGACCAGCAATGATGAGCTATGCAGAGAGGGAGAGAAGTAGTGTTGCAAAGAGCTACTGTCATGGTAACATGCACTGAACAGCTATGACACCCTCTAGTGACTTCAGATACCTAGAGAATAAGCTTAAAGACAGGAAAAGCTAACGCCCACTAGTCACCATCTAACTACTCAGCTACTGTCCAACAAGGTCCTTCTCTGCTCCAGCAGACTGACAGCCCCCATGGAGCAGTCAGTTGTCACAGGTGTCCACTGCAGCAGCATAAAAGCACTGACTAGTCAAAGGAAACCACTGAACAGATGCAGTGCATTCAATGTCTCTGCTCAAACAGCTCCCCAGAAATGGTGCCAGTGCTGAAAACTGCCACTCCATGACTTCACGAGTCAAGGTCAATCAATCACACAGTGGCCATACTGACCATGACAGCCTCAGCAAAGATGCATTCATCTGTTTTATGTGAACATGGTCAGGGAAGAGCTGGGAGAAACTTCTACTTGACCAACAGCAGCAAAAACATTCATGGCTCTCCAGAACTTCCAGCTCCACAATAAGGGATCTCCCATGCTCCTGATGGAGAGCTCAGGATGGGGTAGGCAGAAGACAATGAATCTTCCTGAATCCCCCAGGAAACAAGCATCTGAGCAGCCTGTCCAGTGACAGCCTGACCTCCTGCACAGTGACTGCCTACAGGTGGTGCGGACAAAGAACCTTCTGGAGAGCAGGGGACACCTGAATTGCTGTGATGGCAGAGAAGTGCTAATCCAAATGTGACTGGCAATGGACCACAGCAATTCTCAATCCTCATACAGTGCTCCTGCACTGGCTACTGTCCCCACACAGGACTGGAAAGCTCTGCATGTTTTTCCCACAAGCTGGGAATGGGTACACGTCATTCTCTCACAAATGATGTCAAGCAATGCAGCCAGCTGGAAGACGACACTGGGAGTGTGTCTGGCAGCAAGCAGGGGTGGTTCAGCAGTAAGCAGGCTCCTGTGCTGCTCATAGCTATGGTGGTCAGTGGGATGTGCCCTGCAAACAGCACATTGTCCTGGCACAGGCAGCGTGACATCATGTCCTGCAAGGTAGGCTTTGCTGAGGCAGTGTCTGAGCCTCCAAGCATCTTCAGAAGGCAGCTGGGCTGGCATCTCAACTATGATCCAGGTGGATGCATTCAGTCCTTTCTCAGCTCCAATGGGGAGGCCCAGAACACACAGCAGCACAGAGCTGTCCCCTGCACTCACAGCTGAGTGAGTCAGCTGCATGCTGCCACATCACCCACTGCTACAGACATCCAGGGCCAGCAGCTATTGAACCACAGCCTGAGAGACTGAAAGAGCTGTCCTCAGACACTGCTCAGGACTGAATTGCTGCCCATGTTCCAGCCTTATTCCCCAAGCCTACTCAACTGTCCTCACAGGCACAGCGATATTTTCTAGGGAGAGTCTGCACAGCAACTCTGAACCCAAACCTTTGCCTCCCTGCAAGAGGAGTCACTTCTATTACCTTCTGACAAAGAAAAGGCTACATCCTACCTACACTTCGGTCAATGAAAACAGGGAAACACGATTGCTATCTGGGAGTAAGCAGGATGCCAATGAAGAGGGGGAACATCCTAAGTACATTTCTTTTTACTCAATGAGATGTGAAAAGCAGGTAAGCACTCACAATTGCAAGAGTTGGAGCAAAGCTGTTAGTGTGCAGCCTACTGTTTTGGCAGATGCAGCTCTCTGCAAGCAGCTTCTCCAATGTAACACCTTAAAATTACTCAATGAGAACATTACCCACTGATTAAAAACATGCTACATAAGCTCTGTGGTACATCTGCATATAGGTGATACGCTAAAACAAGCAAATATCTAACAGGTTTCAGAAGCTTGTAACCAGATCATTGCACAAAATGATTTACCTTAGATTTTGCTGAGTCACTAGTAGCTGAATCTGTGGAAAAATTAAAAAGAAGAAACAATTCTGCTCAGTTCTGTGCACTTTTGTTTTCCTCTTGTTGTTGCTACAGACAATGCTGGACTTATGGAAAAAGACAAGCACAGAACAAAACGTGAAGCAAATCAAAACCAGAACAGAGTGAATAGTCAGAGCTCACAAAGATGCAAGCTGCACCACAGAAAGCCACCGCCATGAAAGGATGCTGTGAATTGTAGGCAGAACCAGCTCAATGATAGGAATGGCAAAGGAGCCCTGTTCTTCTACATCAAAAAACCAGAAATACTAAGGTTTAAGGTTTGTTCCCTGTTTTAAGTGTACAGCCCCTGCAAACCCACAGCTGAGAGACCTTTTCAGGATGGTACTGGGTACTCTCCTGAGGTTCAGGAGACGCAGAGCATAATTGAATGGCGTAGCACTGTTGGCTGCCCTAGGGACAGAATCATGGCTATGTAGTCTTAAGTCTTTTTGTCAGGTTTTAAAAAGCAATTAACTGGTATTTTGTGAGGAAACCCCAATTATCCATCCCTCTCCACCTCTGACTAAGTGCAGGTAAGATTTTACTTTGAAATGGGCTAGATCCCAGCCACTACCAGTTTTGTCCTTTTCTACAACAAGCGCTCTCATGAAATGAAAAATGGACACCATACTTGTACTGTCTGGCAAAACCCAAGATTATACAATTACAAAGGGGGTAGGAAGGGGCTAGCACAGTGACTAAAAAAGTAGGCACTTGGATGCTCCAAGCTTTAGCGACTTCCTCCAGAGGAAGAAAGAGCTGAGCCCCCTGCCACACCCCTTTTGACACATGGCTAATGCTTTATGACTAGAAAGACTGGTAGACCATACCATGCTATTTCTCCTCAGGGTCTGCTTCAGAGATAACAAGAAACAGCAGAAAGACTTTTAAAAAGTAGCATTGATCTGTTTAAAATACTCTTAAATGAAAATTTACAGCACAGATCAACTGGTTGGTTCTCCATTTACAAGAAACGGGGATTTCTGCAGACAAGGCAGCTACAGTGTGGGCAACAGTCCTCCTTCTTCCTACAGTTCCAGCTGTCCACCAGTGACATCACAGAATCCACTAAGGACATCACCGTGTGATAGACTCCTCCCACTTCTCCTGTCACAACATCAGTATAAAAAGTGATTGCTCGAGTAAGTGCTGAACCACCCTTTGAGAACTGAAACAGAAGCTGGAGACGCAGGGGTAACATTTGTGGGATACATGCTGGGTTAGTGCAGTAGTATAGTGAAAAGAGGGAGGAAAAAAGTCACCAAAAGAGAGCCTGCAATGCTTGTCCTTAGCCACAAAAGAGGATGGCATTTATAAACAGAAGGAAATCAGCTTTAGTATAGACATACTGCAACATTATCATTAAAGTGTCCATCACTCGACAAGAAAAACACAACTCAAAGGTTTTGTTTTTTTTTGCATTCCTAACGTTGGGAAGGGTTAACCTGAAAACCCCTCTGGAGATCAACCTTTCTGCCATCACAACAAACCAATTCACAGCAGTGTATCTGCTTCCCCTCACGATGATGAGTGCATGGGTTACTGTGAATAAATAAAACACTATGTGCAAGCCTCAGCTTTTCATCATTAAGATTCCTGGCAGGCAACAGGGTTCTCCAAGTTTTGTCTCATGCATGATTACCAACAATTCAAGTCTTTAAGAAGTGTTAATGATCTTTTGGAAAAGAGGGGGGGGGAAAAAAAAAGTTTATTAGTGGGGAATAAAAGATAGGAAGAGAGAGTCACAGTGAGTTAAGAGTATTTAGGAGTTATTAGGAGTTATTCTAGCCTAGGGGCTGTCTGGGCAAGAGTTACCTGATACGTCTCCAGGAGATACTCCCGTCCTTCCAATGTTGGTGAGTAAATGATCTATGTTTGGCACTGGCTGAGACTCTATTGTGCTTTCCTCCTGAACTGCTGTCTATAGTTAATAAACAAAGATCTCTTCATCATCGTTTCACAAATAGTTCATCACGATTTAACAGCATTTAGAAAAACTCAAATTATTCACCTGAGGACAGGCTTTCCTCATGGTTTCTTATTTTCCCAGTTTGCTTTTAAAACAAATGCATGGTTTGCCTTATATTTTTATTTTAATTCATTACTGTAAGGACTGGAGAGCTAAGAAGGTGCTTCTGAAGAGCAAACCATACAGTGATGCAATAAAAAAATATACAACTGTTCTAGAGGTAGCAGAAGCAGATTCTAAGCTAAGCTAATTAGAAAGCAAATATTTAGGACATAATACTTACAAGAGGTTCTTCAGCATCATCTTCTGTGAAAAACCAGTCATGCTACAATTTAAAATAAAAAAGGTGAAAACCCCACGGGAAGACAATAACCTCAAAGGTGGAACAAACAAACAAACATGGACATTTACTGGGGGGGGGGTAGGGTGTGTGGAGAAAAGCTATTCTGGAGTGTGAAAAATAAATAGCAGACTCAAAGTAGCCCAAGGAGAGAGCAGCTGGTCGATCTGGGTACAACCTTACTTTTATAAAGAATGAAATGCATCCACTTACTTTTTGGATGAGTGTTTCTACAATTTTATATTGGTCTGGCATGTGGGTAACCATGTGTGTCATGTTATCATCGGATGTCCTCACGAGTGTCGGACCAAATACTATTGCCAGGTTTCTTGGTTCCATCTAAGAAATGAAATATTTCCACATCGTACATTTACAATAAGAAAACACAGTAACATGGGCTAAGGACAGTAATATCACACTATCAGTGTATCTGAGAACCAAGAGTTTTAAAACCACATTGATGACTCAGAGAGGATGTTACACTACACTAAAAGGTGTATATGCATATATCCTATATGCAGCTGCAATAAATGCATTCAACATTTGGATCCATCCATGCATGTGGGGAGGAACTTTGTACAAGGGCTTGTAGTGACAGGATGAGGGGGAATAGATTGAGGTTGGAAGAGAGGAGATTTAGACTTGATATTGGGAAGAAATTCTTTCAAGTGAGGGTGGTGAGACACTGGAATGAGTGCCCAGGGAGGCTTTGGATGCCTCCTCCCTGGAAGTATTCAAGACCAGGTTGGATGAGGTCTTGAGCAACCTGGGCTAGTGGAAGGTGTCAATGCCCATAGCAGGAGGTTGAAACTAGATCATTAAGGTTCCTTCCAACCCAAACTGCTCTACAATTTTCTAATTTCCACAATTCAGTATTCCACCTTTCTTAACCCACTGCAAGCTCCAGTATCACAAAAACCATAAGAACTCAGTTATACTCTCTACACTTCCGGGGGAATTGTTTTGGGTAATTATTTTTTTTCCCTCTTCCCTTGTTTTGTTTTGCAACACTGACATTTCAAGATTTTAACCTAAAAGGGCATCAGCAATTTCCTGATTTGGTTTGTGGGGTTTTTGTTTTGTTTTTTATTGTGGGGTTTTTTTGTTTGGTTTGGTTTTTTTTTTAAACTTTTTTTTCCTGAAAATGTTTACATGACAAAAAATAAAGAAGTTGGCAATCAAATACTGTATTATGTCTCTTGACAAAGAGCTCTTTCAGTTTGCATCTACTCTGGAGCAGGCAGCAACAACCAACATCCCAGACCAAACACACATATTCATGAGACAAGACTCAGAGTTATGTAATCATGTCACAACATAAACCACCCACCTAATTAATTTTTCATGTTACAGCTGACAAATACTTCCATAAAAGCAGCAGCAGAATACTTACCTTCTATTTTACCTTCTAGTTTTGCTTACTTCTGACTTAGTTGACTGTTGTGACATGGAATAATATATAACATTATAACATCTAGGAGGCGAGGTCCTTCTGCATACCAGAAGGAAGTTGCAAAGGTGACACAAGCCCCTCTAATACTCATTATTTTGAGTTGAATTATGGCCTTTGAATAGTCATAGCCTTATATATTCTATAATATTAACATTATTTAAACAACATTTATATAGCTCATCAAATGGTTTGCTTCAACCATCACACTTAAACATGATTATTTACTATCACTACCTTACTAATGTCAGCTTAATTCCACTAAAAGCTATGATTTCATAACTATTTTTTAAATAAATAGGAAGAAAAAGGATGTATGTGTAACTAGAAGGTATTATTTGTAGCAGTGATGTTGTAACCTACCACATTCACTAGAACTGAGGCATTTTCTCATCTAAAATTGGTCAGAGGTTCCTCTTTAGAGTATCATTTCACATCTGTTTTTTTTTCTTGTACCCTGCACATTGGTAGCCAAGTAACAAGCCACCATGTCACCTACTTACCCTAAGGTAAACAGCCATAAGCAGTCTGCTCTGCATTCAAATACCCCTCTCTGAGAGCTAAATAAAGTGGATGCTATGATTTGCATTTACTGCAGGATTAGAGCACCCTCAATCAAAAGTGCCTCACACAAACCAACTCCTCACCCTGTGGACTAAGAACCTGTAGTGAGTAACTATCACCTCTTCAAAGAAAGAAAATTGATTGCATATTGATTGTAAATTGATTGTAACATCTTCTATGGGGTCAAACATGCAAATATATGTGGCACTTTGGGACACGATTCAGTGGTCATGGAGGTGCTGGGTAGAAAGTTGGACTCAGTCTTAAGGGATCTTTTCCTGTCTTCATGATTCTATGATTACAGCAAGTCCTGGTCTTAAAAATGACTGAATCATCCAGGAAGCCATGCTTCACACAAAGCTGATGGAACCGCCTCTGTCAACAGGCTCATTTCAGGTCACAAACATTCACCTGTGCCCTGCCCAGACAATGAAATGCACAGACTTGGGATAAATGCAGGATCTACACAGCTACTCCCAGACTGATTTAATACCAGTCTGAATGAACTTAAATCACACTAAACAGAGACATAGTTGGCAGTAGGGTCCTTAGCCTAATATAAAACAATCTTCTCAACATATAAAAATGTTGATTTTAACTACAGAAACAAATCATCAATCCTAACAGAAGTAATCCTGTACAAAACCTCTACTGAATGAATGAGCCAAACCCAAACACATTGTACTTTTGTTTCTGATACCTTGTTCTTCTCTGAGTTCTCTGCTACGGTCTTCAAATGTGCAGAAAGAAACTTGAGAGTCTCATAATGATGTTCAGGTAAATCATGAATCTGAAACAAGAACAAAACACAATTCAGAACGTGAAACAATGCTAACGTGGTGGTGCACCTAACACCACACCTGTCTGCAGCTTACCAGTCTCTTCAGTGTTTTCAGGCGCTCAACAGGATCTTCTTTTCTATTGGCATCTATAAAATCTGCATATTTGTCTGAGGAAAAAGCAGAAATTAATCACACGTGAGCATGGTCAGCAGGGCAAGGGAGGTGATTCTCCCCCTTTACTCTGCTCTCCTCAGATACCATCTGAAGATGGCAGTTCTGGAGC
>VWYK01090850.1:0-14429 GCA_013399775.1 Semnornis frantzii | reverse complement strand
TTTTTTTCATCTCTCTCTCTCTCCACACATATATACACATGCACACATAAACACCCCTCACAGTTTCCCATCTTCCATGAATACAAGTAATATATATAGATGAACGACCTTTTGGAGTCATAAATTAGCCTCTTATATTATATCTAAGAGGGTAATGGGTGGTAGGGGAGGGAAACAACACAACTTTCATAGGATACTGCAAAGTAAAACTACAAATTTAACTTAACTTAAAAAGAAATTTGTAATTCTTTCACCATTAGAACAATTCTGTCCCATTCTTGAGCTCTATGATCACCATGACTTCCTGCTTTTTAAGGAAGTAAGAGGACATCTATTACAGAATGAGGATGACTCCACTAGATTTTCTCTCAAGCCACCTTACAACAGGAATTCCTCAAGACAAAAATCAGCAACTTACCATTGGTAAAAAGGGGTTCTGGGAGCTTTCTGAAGAAGGATTTCAGCAGGCTGCTGATGACATTCAAGTCTCGCCATTTCTACACAGTTAGAAGAAAAGGACAGACATGCTTTATATTTCTATAATCCCAACACAACCAGAAGCTTTTGGGAGCTGAGGTCAGAAGTAATGTGATCAAAGACTTACATCATCATGGACATCGATGTCAGTCATGCCTTTGTTGAGCTCTTCTTGCATACTTGAGATAGCAGCGTTGTTCCCAGGAACTCTGTAAATGCCTGTGTACTCCAGGCCCCTCTCTTCAACCAGTTTGCAGCATATATCAACAATCAGGGGGATATACTGAGGAAAATGAGAAGTTATATATACATATTTTGAAGGAATTAATAGAAAAACTATTTGAAAAATCACAAGAGAAAGAAAAATTGTCCTCCCATACTTTGTTGGTATGAGCTGGGGGGCAGTCATCTAGTCTGACACCAAATGTTCCTACAGCAGATGGTTTCTTTTCAAATGTCTTCCTCATGATGCTTGGGATGCCTTTTCTCCATGTTCCCTTGTCTTTTGGTGGGCTTGTCTCATCTGTTGGTTGTTACCATAGGGCAAATAAGGAAATAAAGAAGAAAAATAGAAACATTTAAGTCCCAAAAACTACTGTGGATACAGGTAATGGATTTGCAAAGGTCAAGTGACACCTGCTACATTTCAACCTCTTTTACCAGCCCCAGATTCCCACAACAACTCATTACTGTCTTAAATACATCTTACAGAATCATAGAGGTCTTTTCCAACCTCAACTCTTCCAAGATCTTAAAATCCAACCTTCTACCCAACACCTCCATGGCCACCAGGCCACCACCACCACCTTTCGTTCTCCTCTGTTATTCAAAAAAACCCAACAAAAAACACACTGAAACATACTAACAGCCCAGATTTAGAACAAATAGCTGGATGGTACTGTAAAATTCCAACATTTTAAGACTAAAGATACATAAATCATGTTAAAAAACCCTGCAATCTACATTTAGTAAAACAAGATTTAAGTCTGTATACTGAATCACAGTGCTGCCCAAAAGCTCTACGAAACTATACAGCCATGCTCTCATCTGTGCAGACCTGTGCACTCTAAATAATTTCAAAGAGGACTCAAGCACATATAAATATTATCTACCAAAATAAGAAAAAAAAACCCAGACAAAAGGTTCCATTAGAGTTTATCTCTCCTGAACAATTCATGACGGGATCCTACAGGAAGGCTGGAGAGGGACTTGTCATAACAGTGTGTGGCAGTAGCACAACAGGGAATGGTTTTAAAGATGAAGGAGAGTAGGATTAACCTGGATCTTAGGAAGAAGTTCTTCGGTAGGAGGGCAGTGAGATTCTGGAACAGGCTGTCCAAGGAGGCTGTGGATGCTCCCTCCCTAGAGGCATTTGAGGCCGGTCTGGATGAGGCCTTGAACAGCCAAGTCTAGTTCAGAGGTGTCTCTGCCCATGGCAGGGAAGCTGAGCAGATGATCTCCAAGGTTCCTTCCCACCTAAGCCATCCTACAATTCTATGGAGCAAATGATGATTCCCACCTGTCCTGCACTGTAAGTCAGCTCATGCAGTGGTACCTCCTTCTCAGTCAAGTGTTTCTGGAAATAAGCTTTCAGCAGATTTGCCATTTTGCATCTGCAATTCAGTTACATAATCTGCAGCATAGCAGGAGCCCAAGGGACATTTCTTTGTAAGACAAAGAGAATTGCCTCACAGTTTAAATTGAAGAAGGGGTCGTTCAAAAGTGGTTGATCAGAAGTGATTGCTCAGACAGTTGCCTGAATTTGTATGTGACATCCTTACAACAGTAACATGATTTGATGGAGTTCATTCAGTGATTTAAATTTGCAGTGCCTGCTCCTCAGACCTTTTTCAGAACTCAGTATACATTAATTAAAAAAAAAAAGAAAGTTTTTACTCCTGTATTTTAGAGATTAAGGGGAAAAAAAAAAAAGTGTGTTCTTCTCTATGTCAACACTTCAGTGGAAAAGTCTGGTTTCTTAACCAATTTACCTTGTCATTTCCATATCAGCTGGAGAGAAAACTATGAATTACTCACAAAATGAATTCCAAAACTTGGCAAAATCGTGGTCATAAGAAGTTTAACATTTGCATTTTACCTCTGCTAACGCTACACAGAGCTGCAGGGAAAGAAAGAAAAAGAATAAATCTAAAACCCTCTTGAGAGGGGACTTGAATAAAAAGTTTCAGCGATCTGAGACCTGAAATCTAAGACAATATCTGAATGCAGTAGGTAAAAAGAAATGAGTGATCATAGCTGCAACTTATGACAACTCTTGGTTTGCATCTGTACATTCATGACTTAGAAGAACCTGAGAATGGCACCTCGATGGCCTCACAATGGGGCTATGAGGACCTAAAGAAAAACAAACATACAGACCTTTAGTGAGAAGCTTCCTTTCAGACTCATCCTTAGGAGAATGTGGGCTCTGGGTACGCTGTTCTGCTTTAGTTCCAAGCAGAGTCTGTCTGATACTTAGACTCTGGCGAGGTGTTTTGGGAGATGGCTCTGTTTTGCTGCTTGAAGAACTGAAACAAGACACGTTGCTTGAGGAAAAAGAAGCTAGATAAGAAGTCTACAAACACTAATGGCAACACGGAATTCACCTACCTCATCATTGTACTGTATTCTTTAATTCTTCGGCTAATTAGGTCCCTACTAGTGACACCAGTATCCTATGAAATGAAATAGAGAACCTTTACAACCTCAGAAAATACAACAACCATTTTCTTTACTTTCAGATTACTTAGAATTAACTCTTCCTGTCAACAGACTGCCCATGAAAAGTTAACATTGCAGTACAGTTAAAAAATAATTGTAAAAAAAAAAAAATTCAGTACCTATCATATAGCCCTTATGAACAATAAGGACAAAACTCCTAAAAATCGTGAAAACTGCAGTAATTACAAGTTCAATGCTGCTATTTAAGACATTTTCTCCCCCCAAGCAATAGAATCTGATTAAATCCTGTTAAACTCAAAGTAAATCCAAACATAAAACATGCAGCCTGCTCTGACAAATCCAATCCTATGTGCACACAGTACTTATGTAATAACTGCTGCTACATATACAGCTGAAACAGGCAGGAATTGCAATGTGCTTTGATCCATCTGACTAATAATGTGTATTAATCCCTTTTCCTTTGGATAACTATTTCAAATCTGAGCAGATGTGCATGACCAGACATGAAAATATTCCTCTGTTACTCACCACTGAAATGAAAAACCACTGAGGACAATATTGGGACAAACGCCAATATGTTCTGTACAACAGTGTATGTTTATCCTTTGTAATCAGCATTATGACATTTCAATCATGAAAGCAAACATTTAAGAAAAAAGCAGGCATCCTTCAAAGCTTTGCTTTTTTAACTGCTCAGAAATTCACCACACTGCACACAGCACTGTGTGGTGAAGTCTGAAGATGGAACACACTTGTTCTAATCCTGCAATTGTCTTTTAAGAGATTAGTTAAGTCAGCAACAACATGAATTCATTTACTCCAAAGGTCTGTTCTCTGATTATATCAGGCTTTTTAAAACTCAATTTGTTTATTCAGTTACCTTGCCTTTCACCTCATTTTCTGTGATGCTCCTGTATACATTTTGGTCTATTGTTTAATTATGAATCACCTCTTTTGTTGGAGTATTAATTACAAGAAAATACAATCAATTTTTAATTAAAAGGCATAAGCCATGCCTTCTGCATTTACCTCATCATTTAGGTTGCTGTTGTCTTGTATTGCTTTAATCCATGCTAACATATTATCTCTGTCCTCAGCTTGAAACAGATACTCGCAGTCTGACGTGGTGAGCCTAAACACGTTTTTCCTCTTGGTTTCACAGTATGAGATGTCTATCAAACAAGCATTGATGCTTATAGGTTGCTCTTCTTCAGACAAGGTCACTTGTTCCTTTTTATCCTTGTACAAATAGAGCGAATGACCTCGAAGAACAACGTACAACTGCTTCCATGGCCGAATGCTCCCACCAACTCGCTGCAAAACACATCAACCAGCCTGTTAGTGTGCTCACTTGGTAAAACAAATGTTTCTGATCACAGAAACCACCTCCAGAAGTTCCAGAAACTGAAGACTGAACACCTACCTGTACCATTCTTAAGAACCACAGAATGCCAGGGGCTGTAAGAGACCTCGAAAGCTCAGCCAGTCCAACACCCCTTGCAGAGCAGGATCACCTACACCAGATTGCACAGGAACACATCCAGGCAGATCCTGAATATCTCCAGAGAGGGAGACTCCACAATGCCCCTGGGCAGCCTGTTCCAGTGCTCTGGCACCCTCACAGCAAAAACGGTTTTCCTCCTGTTTTCATAGAACTTTCTATGCCTCAATTTCCACCCATTGCCCCTTGTCCTATCACTGGGCATCACCCAGCAGAGCCTGGCTCCATCCTCTTGGCATTCACCCTTTCCATGTTTATAAACATCAATGATACCACCCTTCATTGAATGACCTGTGGGGAAAAAAGCTACACAAAAGTGGGCTTCACTAAGGGCTCTCCATTAGAGCAGTGGATTGCTCAGCAACCTGCTCCCCTCACCCAGATTAAGCACATGCTTACCTATGACAGCAGCAAGCAGCAAAATGTGACTACAATTCCACAGAGGTAGAGGTATTCATACAAATGTAGTAAAACAATCAAATATTTATGTGCCCCTGCCTGTGGTAAGGGGGTGGAACTAGATGATCTTTCAAGTTCCTTCCAACGCAAGGCATTCTATGACTGGGCAGTCTCTTGCACACATATCTTAACCTCCACTCAAGTCAGACTCACATTTACACACTGCTGCACTTCCAGACTCCCAATTTTCCTTAAGTGTTAGTTGTGCAGAAGGTTAATTTGAACTCAGCTCCACAACAGCCTCAAAAACTGCAGCTTTTTTTCATTATTAGCAAAGAGGGGAAAAAAGGACCACTAATTACAATTGTCAAGGGACTGATTCTTGCTACTTCATCAGTCATTAGCAATTAGTTTATTTCACAGGTGGTTTGAAACAAAATTAAGACAGTTCAGAAAGTTGTCTGCAAAAGATACTAAGGAATTCACTGATGTCAATATTCTAATAGGTCTAAAATATTGTCACTCTTATTAATGCTTATATCCCCCCAAAATTATTTAACAAAGCAAAACAGGAAAGCTTGAAGATTCTTAGATTGCACTGCTGTAAAACCTGTGCTAGGTTAAAACACTAAACATGACAGATACCTTTCCTTTGTCTGTAACAAGCTGACGAAAATGGAGCCAACCCTCCTTGGAGGCATCACCAAAGACCTCTGAAGAAGAATCTTTTCGGGAACCAGAGTCTTCTGAAGATTTCTGGCTGTCTGGGACCTAAAGAAAGCATCACAGAGAGAACCTCACAGTGTTTCTTCTAAAGCAGTTCTTCATGTTCCAAATGTTCAAGACATTTGTCACTTGAAAAATGCCCCATCAAGTATCCTCTGGGGAAAAGATAAGTTTTGAAGCTTCCATACAACGGTGACCTCATACATCCCAAGAATACTCTGAGAAATTGCAGGAGGCTAAGACTCTCATTAGTAAGATTTTACAAAAGCACATCATAGATGTGCTTTGTTTACAGTGGCTGAGGAAAATGAAAACCAAGGAGTGTGTGGTGAGCACAGGGTAAAAAAAAAGGCTATGTCTATGTGATGCACACAGTATGGACAAGTTGGTGAGCAGCCATTTCAATAAACTTTACTCTGCATTTAAGTCATGACTTTGTACGATGGAGTTGAACAACTCTACAACTCCTCACAGCAGTTCTTTGGAGTTGGTACCTTTTTTTACCTACCTTAATCCCCTTTAAACTAGACACATGCTTCATGGATCTGTAGAGAGAACAACAATGTCAAAATGAGATTTTAAACCCTTTTAAAAACAGATGCCAAATGAAGTGGGTTTTTGGGATGAACTCACGATTTCCCCTCTTCTCTGTAGTCATCCAGTCCTTCATCATATGACTTGGACCTCTCAGTTTTTGCAGCAGGCTGGCTATCCAGGACACTAGGCCGGATGGATTCTACAGACAGACAGAAGGTTTTGAGTATGCAGGAGCCTAAACCATAGTTTTGCAGTTTATTTCGTGAAATAAAGAGTTTATAATCCCAGGATCGCAGGGTTAGAAGAGTCCTCTGGAAATCTTCAAGTATAACTTCCCTGCCAGAGCAGGACCATAGAATCCAGGGCAGGCGGCACAGGAACACATCCAGACAGGGCTAGAAAGTCTCCAGTGAAGAAGACTCCACAGCATCTATGGGCAGCCTGTTCCAGTGCTTCATGACCCTTGCACTAAAGAAGTTCTTCATATTGAGGTGGAACTTCCTGTGCTGCAGTTTACATCCACTGCCCATTCTGGGTTGATGAAAAGCTCAACATGAGCCTGCAGTGTGTGCATGCAGCTCAGACAGCCAACCAAGTGCTGGGCTGCATCAAGACAAGCATGGCCAGCAGGGCAAGGGAGGTGATTCTCCCCCCTTACTCTGTTCTCATCAGACCCTATCTGGAGTCCTGTGTACAGTTCTGGAGCCCCCAGCACAGGTAGGACATGGAACTGCTGGACTAGGTCCAGAGGAGGCCACCAAGATGATCAGAGGGCTGGAGCAGCTCTGCTATGAGAACAGGCTACACGAGTTGGGGCTCTGCAGACTGGAGAAGGGAAGGTTGCCAGGAGACATTAGAGTACCCTTTCAGGATATGAAGGGGCCTACAGGAAGGCTGGGGAGGGACTGTTGACAAGGTCTTGCAATGATAGGACAAAGGGCAATGGGTTTGAACTGGCANCAGGTTGGAGGAGGCCTTGAGTGACCTGTACTAGTGGGAGGTGTCCCTGCCTATGGCAGGGGTTTGGAACTAGATGATCCTTGAGGTCCCTTCCAACCTTACCATTCTACAATTCTATGCCCCTTGGTCTATCCCAGAGCACAACTGAGCAGATACTGTCCCTGTCCCTTCCTTCCTGACCCCAGCCCTCACATACTTATATACATTTATCAGATCCCCACCCCCGTGAGTCTTCTCCTTTCCAGACTAAGTAGCCTCAGGTGTCCCAGCATTTCCTCATAAGGCATGTAATTTCACTCTTATTCTCCAAAGTGTAAAGGGTGTGTGTGGGGGGGAAATACTCACCATGGTCGTGTGAAAGCTGCCGCCGAATTAAAGGGATTGGAGATGTGGGACTGGGAGGAACAGTCGTTATAGCTGGTGCTTGAGAAGCAGATGCAGAAATAACAGCAGAAGCAGGAATGTGTGCAATATCATGGTCAATACTAGGACTAGTCGGTTCATCTGCAAAAGGCAGCATCACACATTAACACATTAAGTACATCAAACAGGGGCTGAATGTCTCATTGTTGGGATTATCAGATATTAAACACAAAAATCTTCAAAAGGGTCCAATTCATTCACACTATCAAAGGTAATCTAGAAGATGGGAGTCTGACTTTGTAAGGATGTTAACTGTCTATCGGAGATGAGGGCAAAGAACGTCACACCCAATTACAGATTTTGCTGTGAGTGAAACAGGAATTATTTGCTGAACTCCTGCAGTATCATTTTTAACTAGACCATTTTAATGTGCACAAGTGAAACAACTTCCTACATCAGTAAGTCTAAACCTAAAGAGAAAGGCCAAGTACAACTTCCTACAACAAAATATGGGCAGACTACCTAAAAATAATTTGTTTTAAAAAGTGTTTAAATAAAAAAGCTAAGTTCCAAGCAAACAAGAGAGCACTTCAAGGAGATCTTGCATCAAAGAGCCACTTCCCCCCACCCCACCCAAATAAAGCAGCAAGTATTCACATTTTCAAGAGATGGCACCACTACATACCAATTAGTTCTTCCACTAATTGCTCATACAAACGATTGCATGCCATACATGCCCAGCACCTCACAGTCTCCACGGCCACTAGGGTCATCATGAAAGCTTCCAAAAGGCTTCAAGTATTTCTAGTATTTAACATCTTTCTTACAATATGGAAGAAGTCAAAAGATACATTTTCGAGCATCCTGAGAAGAGAGCTGTAACCTCTGCTAGAGCACATAGCTGGTGCTAGAAAAAGCAATCCTGCCTCGTGCTCTGATAGAAGAAAGGATGGAGGGGGAAAAAAACGCCAAATGAAAGACAGAGCAGGGGCTGAACTGTGCTGCTGTAATGAATATGAATGTACGCTAGGTGCTAGGAATTGTAATATGCAGAGCTACTGAAAAGCCCATTGAAAGCAATGAACACTCACAGACAGAGGTTTATTCTTTGCTTTGTGGCAACACAACTGCGTGTGCTGCATTGTGCTGTCCCAACAGTCACTAACAGTTCTGTTAAGGCAGCACTTGTACCATCAAAATTGGGCAATGTACATGGGAAATAAGGCAATAAATAATTAAAGTACAGGAAGGTCCAGCAATAAAACCCCTCTAACTTGTCTGGAGTGGAAATGATCATAATTTTTGAGGTTATGCTGAACAATCATACTACAAAAGCCAACCAACCAAAGCACAACCTAGCTGTAAACTGGGAACAATAAAAAGGGAACACAAAACCTTTTGCAGCAAATCTGTGATACCACACAGCCTACTCTAATGCCTGATGACTCTTAACCAACCTCAGACATTGAAATAGGCTGCCTAGGGAGGTGGTGGAGTCATCATCCCTGGAGGAGTTAAAACGTGTAGACATGGTACTTCAGGGCACATGGCCATGGTGGGGTTAAGTCAATGTCTGGACTTGATCTCAAAGGTCTTTTCCAACCAAAACAATTCTATGGTTCTAAGGTTTGCTTCTACCCACAGGGATAAATGGGAAGCATTTACAGATCTCTCCACCATTTAAGAGACAGGAACCACCTCGGGTACACTTTCACTTCCAGACTACAACAGCTCACTGTTCTATTGCCCACTTCCATTTGCTCAGCTTTCCTGCAGCAAACCCTGAGAGAAGCACAGTAACATGGGCTAAGGACTATAAGCACTTGCTGTACAATTAATTAGGTTTATGGCATGCAAACTGCAAGTGTTCAGCTTTGAAGTTATTCCTATTACAAACTGATCTCCAAATGTCACAGTCTCTACTTCCAAAGTTACACAAACACTGCTGCTTGAAATAAATCTGCAAGCTGTGAATAGAGAAGTGTTAGGCAACACTACACAGTTTCCCACAATACTTAAATACAGCTGAGGAAATCTAGTTTCTAAGTCCTTGAAATTAACAATGATTATTCAAATTAGTACTCTGCAGCAGATCTGGGCCCCAGACAAATCAAAATTGGCTTCAGAAATAGGCAAGCTTTAAAGAAATGGCAAATGACACAAATCTAGGAGGAAAACAACTCACTTCAATCCCCAAGAGGCTGAAGGTCAGCTAATAGCAAGCTTTTACAGGACATAAAGTGATCACACAGCAAACCATGATATACATCATGTGAGTTACTGCCTTATTTAACGCTGGGCTTGGTCTCTGCAAAGACAAATTGACACTGAATGGGGTCTGATACAGAACTAGAGATTTCAAAACTGAAGATTCCATGGGGGACAAAGGATGACAAAGAGGATGCACCACCCCTGCTCTGCGAACGAGGAATGAAGGAACAGGTATTAACCCAGCTTCCAAGGATTCAAAGGAATGAATACCAAAAAAAGCACTGAATAAAAATCAGAGATCTGCATCAGACCTTACTACACTGATATAAAACAATGTTATCATGATTAATATAATATTTAATGCCTTTGTTTATAGCATTTAATTCAGACCAGGTTGCTTAGGGCTTTTGCCCAAAAAGTGCTAACTGGAGGGAAATGATTTCTTGCTTCTATTGGTTGTTCTCCTACTGGGGAAGACCAGCATGGTGTCAGTCTTCATCACCAGCAAGGTGCTGGTACCACTGCAGGGGGTTTGCCTTTTCTAGAAGAATGTCGTTGAATTTCTAGAGGTCCCTATCACACCATCCTTCTAGGCAAAGCCCTTCTGAGTGTGCTTGTATTGACTGCAGCCCTAATTTGGAGTACACCCCCAAGGAATGTACTCCATCTCCTCTCTACTAAAGATAGCTAAACAAGACTAACTCTGAAGAACAGCCCTTGCAAACAGCCTCCAGCTGTAACATGAACCCTTCACACCTGAAGACCCAGTCTACCTATGTAGCCAGAACTACACCCACCTAGACTATGGCACAAGGATGGTGTCACAGAAAAGGTCAAAAACCTTGCTTAAGTCAAGGTAGGCTACCCCCTTGTGTTCTCCTCTCATCTAGTCATCTCATTATCGAGGACAATCAGCCTGGTCAAGCACTTCACCTTTGGTAAAGCCACACTAGTTACTCCCTGTCACCTTCCCTTTCACGCACCCAGAAGCAAGTTTCAAGAGGATCAATGCCATGATTTTCCTAAGGACTGAGGTAAGGCCTTCCCTGGATTGTCCTTTTCATCCTTTTTCTGGGTGGCTGCACAAAACTGTGGCGTTTTTTCCAGCTAATAGTGCCCTCCCTTAGCTCTCATGATCCTTCAAAGATGATAGTGCCTCTGCAACAACATCAGCCACCTCTCAGCACCTTCAGGTGCATTTCAATGGGCTGGAAGGACACATACAAGTTGAGCTGCAATGCAGCAGCCCTAACTGCTCCTTGTGTATTCAAGTTGTTTGTGATTATGGACTTGGATTAGGTTGGGTTTTCTGTTTCTTTTCAAGGGTAGAGACTGGTCTGGAGGCTGAATCATCAGAGATGCTTGATCTATCATTAACAGATAAAAGTGATTTCTCCCACCAACCCCTGGGGATTGAGACTGCTGAATCCTTCTCCAGTGGTAACAGAAAGTAACTGGAATAAGCCAGTTTCCCAAGGCTAAACTCATCTTTCAGATTTAATCCCTTTTGGACATGAGAGACTGCTTGTAAGACTGCCAGCACCTCGAAAGACTCTAAGAGGGAACTGTACTATTTACTAAGTGTCTTGCAGACCACACTACCATTTAAAACACGAATTAGGCATCTCAATTTAAATCAACAATGTGAATATGTGGCTATAAACCTTAATGCAGCAGATATTTCATCAAAGACTAATTTATTATCTCATTTAAAGATTCAAATAATAAACACATAATAGCTGTGCAGTTACACACACTTGAAAATAAGCTTTAAATTGCTTTTCACATGAGGACTGCTGAGATAGCATAGAACCATACAACGGTCTGGGTTGGAAGGGACCTCCACAGGTCATTTAGTCAAACTCCCTCTGCAGTCAGCAGGGAAATCCTCAACTAGATCAGGCTGTCCAGAGCCCTGTTGAGACTCATCTTGAATTTCTCCCCAGGGATGAAGCCTCAAATGCCTCCCCAGGAAACTCGTGGACACAGAAATCATTCACATAAAACTTCAAGCTACATGCACTGAAGAAGGTAGCAGCACTTCAACATTATTTACTTTCTGAAAATTATATTCAATTCTTGAATGAGGTATGTGTAGAAAGATGTCCCTGGAGCATTTAATGCAATTGTGGTTACTCATAGATTTGGTGGAATTGTCTCAATGGCTTCTCTAGAAACTCAGCCTTCTGCAGAACTCACTCCTTTGTTCCCAAAGCAAAGGGCTGTAAGAGTCATCAAAAACATTATCACAGAACAGCTTGAGTTGGAAGGGTCCTTAAAGATCATCTAGTTCAAACCTCCTGTCATGGGCAGGGACACCTTTCATTAGCCCAGGGTGCTCAAGGCCTCATCGAAGCTGGCCTTGAACACCTGCAGGGACGGGCATCCACAACCTCCCTGGGCAACCTGTGCCAGTGTCTCACCACCCTTATTTTCATCCAAGAGAGACACAGATGTAAAAGTTTCCATACATTAGGATGGAAAACTAAAGGTTATACCTTTTGGGGTATAATTGGTGTACAATCTAAGAATGAATCTTACACTGCAGGTTTTCTGGGTTATGGCACAAAAGGCAGCACAAAACTATCAAGTATTTGTTAGAGGAATAAAAGTCTTTTCTTCACTGAAGGACAGAGAGGATATGCCAGTGATACGAAGAGGCAGTGGAACTAGGCTGGCTTTAGAGGCACTCTCTTACTTCCAAGCCACTTTGTCAACAACCCTGTCTTTGGCCTATCCAAGCACTCCACAGGCCAGGATGCTATGGCAAGCTTTGCACCATCACAACACACACCACCACCTCCCTCCAAAGTATTCCTCCTAAATATGGCATATGAAAGCTTTAAAAAATTGTCCTATTTCTACTATCTCCTTTGGGCTTCCCAGTTTGGGTTTGCTCCAGCTTACTACAGGCAGCACTTCCCTTCTGGTACAGCCACAGGGACATGCTGTCCCTTTCTTCACCTCGGCAGCTGGCAGGACATGAGGCAGTCAGCAACGTCTGCTGAGACGCAGCCACAGGCAGACTAGGGAACAGCAGAGCAGTGGAAAGCAGTCACAAGGAGTAGGCATCAGGGAGATGAATGCAGGAAGAAAGGAGAGAGGGCTGACAAGACACTAGAGGTAGAAGAGGATCTTCACCCACAAGGAAGGAAGTTAAAAACACAAACCAACCCCCCCACATCTATCTCAGAGGCTCTTTGTCTCTAAGAAACCTTGAAAGCAGCTGAAGTTAAGGTAAGCACAAACACACTAATACAGATCAATTTTCTTGAAAGCTTGTCAGAAGTAAAATCAAATAAAAAACCCCATATATACAATTTCAGCTGTGCAGAGAGAAGGACAGAAATAACCAATACATTGCTCAAATGAGCAATAAACTATATGGAACTAACCTTGCTGTCACACAAGATTCCAGAAATAACCAATTAACTACACATTAATTGTTCAAGTTAATTATTAACTCTATGGAACTGACCCTGCTATCATACAAGATGGTAGAAATAACCAATTAATTAAAAATTAATTGTTCAAATTAGTAATAAGCTACATAGAACTAATCATGCTATCAGACAAAACAGCAGGAATAACCGAACTAAAAACCAACGATTCCATCAAAAAAAACCCTCTATGGAACTAACTCTGCTGTCACACAAGATAGCAGAAATAACCAATAAACTAAAAATTAACAACTCCAAAAATAAGCTCTATGAAACTAACTTTTCTATCACAGAAGATAGCACAAGTGACTAAAAAGAACACCCCACAACAGTGACTTCTTGTGACAGATTTTGGAACATAATTTGCTGCCATCTCGAACTTCAACCTAGAACCTTTTACCCTTCAACCATGGGTTAAAGCTCAATTAAAAAGGCATCCAAGCCTGAAGCACGTGATTTGGAAAGAAGACCCAGTGTTGCCTGGCTTCAGCGTGACTGCCTACCTCCTTTTTTCAATACACCACCTCTGAAAAGCTTTTTTTTTTTTGTTTGTTAGTTTGTAAGTACTTGCAGCCCTGACAGCTCTCATTGTCTTTACAAAGAACTTCTTCATATATCTACTTTACGTAATTATCCTCGTGTGGCCAAAAGAATAGAATGGGAACACGTCTGCATGCTGAGCACATTCATTTCTGTAAGCCACAGAAACACAGCACTGGAACCAGCCTCCTGAATCATCAAATCCAGCTCTCTGCTACTGTGCTCATGTAAATAATATGTTTATTATACTGCCTGAATTGCACACGAACAGAGAAAGGCTTTGCAAGGTGATTCTTCATGGGAGGCCATTCTGAAAACCTCATCTCTGACTGTGGTGCTTACTTCAGCCTTAAAGTAAATGTGCAACTGTCTTTGCATACAAACACAAAGCAATCCTAAAGGCTCCTGCTCACAGTATTACCTCATCATATTAAAAAAAAAAAATTTAAAAAAAAAATCTACAATTCTCACTGTAGCTTTTTGGCCAAGACTGCACTTCTTTACTGCTTGCAATTATTTTAAGTTATAATGATGTACTAAGGAGGATTTATGCTTTCAAAATATCCACAAATTGCATTGGGTTCAAAGGGACC
>VWYK01090846.1:0-17285 GCA_013399775.1 Semnornis frantzii | reverse complement strand
AAGGTGCAGGTGAAGGGGTGAAGATGCAGGCATCAAAGTCTCTTTGCATCCATCTGAGTGTGCACACATCCCACACATGCCTGAAGCTCTCTGCTGGGTGCTTGCTCATTTGGTGCCACTGAGAGGAGGGGGTTTGATGAGGGAGAACACCCAGAACTGGTGGTGAGGAGCAGAGCCTGCAGCTGGTGGAGTTGGTCCACGTCCCCATGGCTTTAGCCAGCACAACAATCACATTTCCACTCCTAAAACAGCACAGCCCTTCTCAGCCAGGAGCCATGCCCAGCTCAGCAGCACTGGCAATGTGCTTCTGGAGGCAGCAGCACAGCTCAATTTGATTTCTCCATCTCCTGAATTAGTTCTCCCCTGAGTTTAGCCAAAAGCTCTGGCCAGATGTGCTGCTGATCTATCACTACTTCTAGGTAGGAAGGGATTTTCCAAGACCTGCAGTGTGTTGGCATGTAGCCACAGAACATGAAGCATGGGCAGAGCAGAAGAACAGGAGAGAGAGAAGCTCTCAAGCTTTATCCACAGTGTAGTATCCATGAAATATAAGCACAGCAGAACTGAAGAGAGGAAAGCTCTCAAGCTTTATCCACAACTGTCCATGAAACATGGGCACAGCAGAACAGCAGAAAGAAGCTCTCAAGCTTTATCCACAGCATAGTAACCATGAAATATGGGCACAGCAGAACAGAACAGAGAGAAGCTCTCAAGCTTTATCCACAGTGTAGTATCCATGAAATATGGGCACAGCAGAACAGCAGAGAGCAGCTCTCAAGCTTTATGCAGTGTAATAACCATGAACATGGGCACAGTAGAAGAACAAGAGAAAAGCTCTCAAGCTTTACCTACAGTGTAGTATCCATGAACATGGGCACAGCAGAACAGCAGAGAGAAGCTCTCAAGCTTTATGCAGTGTAGTAACCATGAACATGGGCACAGTAGAAGAACAAGAGAAAAGCTCTCAAGCTTTACCTACAGTGTAGTATCCATGAACATGGGCACAGCAGAACAGCAGAGAGAAGCTCTCAAGCTTTATGCAGTGTAGTAACCATGAACATGGGCACAGTAGAAGAACAAGAGAAAAGCTCTCAAGCTTTACCTACAGTGTAGTATCCATGAACATGGGCACAGCAGAACAGCAGAGAGAAGCTCTCAAGCTTTATGCAGTGTAGTAACCATGAACATGGGCACAGTAGAAGAACAAGAGAAAAGCTCTCAAGCTTTACCTACAGTGTAGTATCCATGAACATGGGCACAGCAGAACAGCAGAGAGAAGCTCTCAAGCTTTATGCAGTGTAGTAACCATGAACATGGGCACAGTAGAAGAACAAGAGAAAAGCTCTCAAGCTTTACCTACAGTGTAGTATCCATGAACATGGGCACAGCAGAACAGCAGAGAGAAGCTCTCAAGCTTTATGCAGTGTAGTAACCATGAACATGGGCACAGTAGAAGAACAAGAGAAAAGCTCTCAAGCTTTACCTACAGTGTAGTATCCATGAACATGGGCACAGCAGAACAGCAGAGAGAAGCTCTCAAGCTTTATGCAGTGTAGTAACCATGAACATGGGCACAGCAGAGGGAAGCTCTCAAGCTTTCTCCACAGTGTAATATCCATGAAATATAAGCACAGTAGAACAGCAGAGAGCTCTCAAGCTTTACCCACAGTGTAGTAACCATGAACATGGGCACAGCAGAACAGCAGAGAGAAGCTCTCAAGCTTTACCCACAGTGTAGTATCCATGAACATGGGCACAGAAGAACTGAAGACAGAGAAGCTCTCAAGCTTTATGCAGTGTAGTAACCATGAACATGGGCACAGAAGAACTGAAGACAGAGAAGCTCTCAAGCTTTATGCAGTGTAGTAACCATGAACATGGGCACAGAAGAACTGAAGACAGAGAAGCTCTCAAGCTTTATGCAGTGTAGTAACCATGAACATGGGCACAGCAGAGGGAAGCTCTCAAGCTTTCTCCACAGTGTAATATCCATGAAATATAAGCACAGCAGAACAGCAGAGAAGCTCTCAAGCTTTACCCACAGTGTAGTATCCATGAAACAGGGGCACAGCAGAACAGCAGAGAGAGCTTTATCCCCAACTGTCCATGAAACACAGGCACAGTAGAAGAGTGCAAAATACAAGGAAACTTTATGCAAACCTGGCAGAAAAGTCATAAAGGGAAAAAAAAAAAGAGGAAACCTCAACCCCCAGGACCATCAGCCCCCACCTCTGCCACTGTCACCACCAAGCACACCAGGACAAGGTCATTTTTAGCTTCTAAGAGGTTTGCATTTAAGCTTCCAGAACACGACGAGACTGCAGCAGAAATTCACAGCATCTCCTTCCCCACACTTCAGTGCTGAGGCCTTTGAGCAGCAGCAGCAAACCAGCTGTGGCCCTGCTGTGGCTGGGAGCAGAAGGAAGCAGAGCAAGTGGTGATGATGATGATGATGATGTCCTTACCTTCAGGATGGGAGCCATGAAGACAGAGACACCAGTCAGGATGAAGACGATAATCCCTGTGACTCTCTGCTCCCTGAAACAACATCAGTGGGTGAAGCAGGCTGGCTTCAGCTGTCAAACCAACAGCATCAAGCCTGACAACTTTCTTTTTTTTTTTGCAGCCACCAGCAGCCAGCAGATAGCTGGATGAAGCCTCACACACCTCTCATTTCAAACACCAGACCAGGTCGGGTTTGCTGCCCCAGGTCTGCCCTTTGTGGATCAGCAGAGTGAGGAGCAGTGTTTACACCTTCAACATCAGAAGAAGCTTTGGGGGTTTTCAGGGGACACCTTCTGGCTCTCTACAACTCCCTGAAAGGAGGTTGGAGCAAGGTGGGTGTTGGTGCCATCTCCCAGGTTGAAAGGAGCTGCTCTCAAGTTGCCTCAGGGGAGGTTTAGGTTGGACATGAGGAAAAATTTCTTCCCCACGAGGTCTGCAAGCCCCAGACCAGGCTGCCCAGGGCAGCAGTGGAGTCCTCATCCCTGGAGGGATATCAGAGGTATGCAGACATGTTTCAGTGGCCATGGTGGTGTTGGGTTGCTGGTTGGAGTCAGTGACCTTAGAGGCCTTTTCCAACCCAAACCACTCTCTGACTGTAGATGTGGTGCTGGGGGCCATGGTTCAGTGGCGAGCTGGCAGCACTGGGTTGGACTGGGTGATCTCAGAGGTCTCTTCCAACCAAAATGCCCATGTGAAGCTTTCACCAGCCCACTGTGCTGCATGGCAGGGCTCAGAGCATGCAAACAGGCCAGCTCACCAGCTCCCCACTTTTAGGTCACCCCAAGCCCTGCTCAGGGTCCCTCAGCGGCGTGGGGTCCAGGGGTCTCCCTCAGCACCCACAGCTGCTCCCCACATCCCAAAACACTCCTGCCAGGAATCTTTCAGAGCACTCATTACACTTCCACTTCATCACCTAAGCAAGTGGCCTGAGTGCCCCTGCTGAAGGCACTTCACAGCACTCAATTAAGGCAACCAAAGAAGAATGGCTTGGGGGAGCCAAGATGATTGCTCCAGGCCTGACAGGTTTCATTTCTCACCACTCTGTTTGCTGACAAATCCCCAATTTCCATGGATACAGCAAGCTGCAGTAAATTATCTCCTCCAGCCCTAGGAAACCCTCTCTGACCTGGCTAAAGAAACTTTTGAGGAGCTCCAAGGGGATTTGTCCAAGGAATTACCAAAGACCTGTGCTGCTCAGGCTCATAAATACAAAGAGAGCAGCAGGAAACTCTCCAGGAGAACTTTGTGGTGTCCCATGGCCACCAGAGCTTGCTCTGTAAAGCTTTGTGTGCTTGGAGGTGACCTCAACAGGAGTGATCAAAGCACCAAGGACTGCTCTATGCCCTGGTGGGCCCTGAAGGTGTTCAAGGCCAGGCTGGAGGAGGCCTTGAGTGACCTGTACTAGTGGGAGGTGACACTGCCTATGGCAGGGGGTTGGAGCTGGCTGATCCTTGAGGTCCCTTCCAACCTTCCCATTCTATGATTCTGTAAGTTTCCTCTCTTTACAGAATCACAGAGTGGCAGGGGTTGGAAGGGACCTCTTGGAGATCACCCAGTCCCACCCCACTGCCAAGGCAGGCTCACCTAAAGAAGGTCACACAGGAACACAACCAGGTGGGTCTGGAAGTGTTTACACCTCTGAGGTAAGAAGCAGCTTTGGGGGTTTGCAGGGGACACCTTCTGGCTCTCTACAACTCCCTGAAAGGAGGTTGGAGCAAGATGGGTGTAGGTCTCATCTCCCAGGTTGAAAGGAGCTGCTCTCAAGTTGCCTCAGGGGAGGTTTAGGTTGTCTCCAAAGAATCACAGAGTTGTTTCAGTTGGAAGAGGCCTTTAAAGATCACCCAGGCCAACCATCAACCCAACTCCACCATGGCCGCTAAATCCTGTCCCCAAGTGCCATGGCCACACCTTTCTTGAACACCTCCAAGGATGAGGACTCTACCACCTCCCTGGGCACCCCAGGGCAGTTAAGGTCTTTCTGGCTGCACATACCTCACTCCCAAAAACTTGGGCTGCTCTCCAGGGGCTGAAGTTTCAGTCTCCATCTTCAGGCTGTCAATGTGAGCGATGGAGATAACGGTGGCAGCGACGTACCAGGGCAGGCCCATGAAGGAGCAGACAATCATCAGAATGGCCACCCAGAACAGATCCAGATGGTAGCCAGCACCTTTCTGTGAAGGGAGACAGACAACCTTCAGCCTCAGTATCCTAAACACCTCCAGGACACCAAACACAGGAAA
This sequence comes from Semnornis frantzii, assembly GCA_013399775.1. NCBI lineage: Eukaryota > Metazoa > Chordata > Aves > Piciformes > Ramphastidae > Semnornis > Semnornis frantzii. The sequence continues at coordinate 12,540 of VWYK01090846.1, read as the reverse complement.
GCTGATTGATGGGATGACAGAATTAAGCAGGTTGGGAAAGACCTTTGAGATCATCCAGGCCAACCTATCACCTAAGCCTGCTAATTAACTTAACCATGGCACTAAGTGTCTCACCCAGCCTCCCTTTAAACACCTCCAGGGATAGGGACTCCAAACAAGCAGCATCTCTTTCTAGCAACTCTCCTGGACAACAGAAACCACCTCAAGAAGGCACAGAGTAGGACACAATGCTCCTTAGAGGATGAAGCAGCCGTTCCTGCAGGGAGAATGGGTGAGGGCTCCAGCTCTGAAGCTCTGAGAGCTTCCAGATGAAGGAAGCACAGGAGAAGAGCAGGTTTAAGGAAGGCCAAGCTGCTTGTGTCCCCTGTAAGGCTGAGGTGGTACAAGCCAAGACTTGCAACCTCTCCAATGGCTTTTTACAGGGGTACCTGGCAAAGCAGACCATGAGTTAAAGATGATCAGAGAGCTACACCTTCACCAGAAGAGATTTCACAGAATCAGAGAATTGTTTTGGTGGGAATGCCCTCTAGGACCATCCAGTCCAACCATCACCTCAACACCACCATGGCCATCAACCCATGTCCCCAAGTGCCATGGCCACACCTTTCTTGAACACCCCCAAGGATGGGGACTCCACCACCTCCCTGGGCAGCCTCTTCCAATCCCTGACCACTCTTGAAGCAAAGAAGTTTTGCCTCATCTCCACCCTAAACCTTCCCTGGCACAATTTCAGGCCAGACTTCCTTCAGCAAAACATGGAATCACAGAGTGGTTTGGGTTGGAAGGGACCTCCAAGATCACCCAGTCCAACCATCACCTCACCACCACCATGGCCATCAAACCATGTCCCCAGGTGCCATGGCCACACCTTCCTGGAACATTTTCAAGGATGAGGACTCCACCACCTCCCTGGGCAGCCTCTCCCAATCCCTGACCACTCCTGCAGCAAAGAGATTTTTCCTCATCTCCAACCTAAGCCTTCCCTGGCATAATTTCAGGCCATGGCCTCTCCCCCTATCACCTGAGACTGGGCAGAAGAGCCCAACCCCACCTCACTGCAGCCTCCTCTCAGGGAGCTGCAGAGAGCAATGAGCTCTGCCCTCAGCCTCCTCTTCTCCAGGCTGAACACCTCCAGTTCCCTCAGATGCTCCTCATAAAAGTGTAGGTAGGAAAAGAGGATCCACACTTTTTTGGTGGGAAAGTGTCTTCTGCAAGCTGCTCCTCACCAGAACTCTTCTCCAGACCTTAAACAGGTTGCCCAGGGAGGTTGTGGCTGCTCCCTCCCTGGAGGTGTCCAAGGCCAGGCTGGATGAAACTTTGAGTGACCTGTGCTAGTGGGAGGTGTCCCTGCCTGTGTCAGGGGGTTGGAACTGGATGAGCTTTGAGGTCCCTTCCAACCCAACCCATGCCATGAATCAATGAAACCTGATTGAAATGTCCTGATTTATGATCTGGGCTCATTTTCCACCAAGCCAACACAGGGACAAGAAGTAAGGACCTGGTGAAGCCTACCTGAAAGCAACCTGACAGGACTCTTGTGCCTGCCCAAAGGTCACCTTTGCCTGTGGCTGTCTGAGAGCCAGATCTGAACTCCTCTGTGGAGGACACAGAGCACCTGTGGGACCTCACAAGTGGTTTGAGCCCTGCTGACCATGTCTGGTGCTGGAGGCACCTTCCCCAGCACCCCAGGCTCTGATGAGCAGAGCAATGAGGACAGTTGAGGGGTTCATGCTCTGTGGCAAGGGCACAGCTCTCCTCTCCTTTCTTCACCCCCTTTTTTTTTTTGAAGACCTCTGATCTCCTGGGGTTTAAATCCTTTAATGAACCACCACAGGAAATCCACCAAGTCCCAAGTGCCCAGAAAAGATGTGAAGAAACAAAAGAGTCACCAAAAGAAAGGGACCTTCAGAAACACACCAAACAAATCCCTGAGGTTTGGTATTTCAGAGAAAATAGTTGGTTTTTTCTCCTAATCATAGAATCATACAACGGGAAGGTTGGAAGGGACCTCAAGGATCATCCAGTTCCAACCCCCTGCCATGGGCAGGGACACCTCCCACTAGCACAGGTCACTCAAGGCCTCCTCCAACCTGGCCTTGAACACCTCCAGGGAGGGAGCAGCCACAACCTCCCTGGGCAACCTGCTCTGTTTGATTTTATTGGACAGAAACAAAGGACCTGGAGCTCTTGGTGACCCAGCAGGGAAAGCAACCTCAGCTTGTCTTGAACAGGCCTCACTGTGCTCCTCCCACGTGTGCTGCTTACCTTGGCTGGCCAGCAGTGGTGGGCTGGGCACTCAGTGGCACCCTGCCAATGCTTCAGCAGCCAAAAAACCTCCATCCTTCTCTTGGCCTCTTCTTCATGGGGGAAGAACAGTGTCTGCATCCTCCCAGAGATGAAGAAAATGCTTGGTCTGCTTCATTGGGTCCAGGAGATGGACCTGAAGCTGAGCCCATGGCAATGAGTCTTGCCCCAGAGAAGATGTGGGCATAGTATTGAGTCACAGAGACGCTTGGAAAGGACCTTAAAGATCATCTAATTCCAGCCCCCTGCCATGAGCAAGGACACAACAGAATCATAGAATGGTTTAGGTTGGAAGGGACCTCCAACCCCTGCCCTGCCCTGGGCAGGGACACCTCTCAACTAGACTTGGTTGCCCAAGGCCTCAGATCAACAGATGTGCCCAGATCCACAAAGCAAAAAGTGATGTTCTGAGGAGGGTTCTTTGTGAAGCAGCCCTGCAAGACCAGCAGGCAGCACTCAGCACTGTGCACAACAAACCTTAGCCATTCCCTTCCCTCTCCTCTCCAGGCTAGGGTCAGGATGGACCTTAATCTCCACAGTCACCCTAGGAATTGAAACATCCTCCTCCTCTCACTCACACCTCCAACACCTCTCAATGCACCCAAGAAGCAGATTTTGACAGTGAGGGTGTGGAGACACTGGCAGAGGTCACCCAGGGAGGTTGTGACACTCCCTGAAAGTGTCCAAGGCCAGGCTGGGATGAGACCTTGAGCAACCTGGGCTTAGTGGGAGGGGTTGGAACTGGATGATCTTCAAGGTCCCTTCCAACCCAAACCATTCCATGAAGCTCTGAAGAACAACTCAGCACTGCCCATGATTTGAGGGAGTCTTCACCCTCAGGGTCAGAGCACTTGGACCACGTCCTGCTAGCAGGAAGGGAGAGGCTTCTTCTCCAGGAATGTAATAGTTTTCAATCAAAATGACCATGCAGGGAAAGGGGAAAAAAAAACCCCAACCCACCAGGCATGAAGAACCTGCACAGCACTGGGCTGCAGAGTTTATTTTAAAAACATGCCTCCAGCCCAGGCTCTCCTGCCTCCCTGGTTGGAAAGCTCTCCTTGAAATAACATCCAGCTGGGGTTGTGCCCTTGCTGTGTCCCAAAGCTCTCCAGCTTATTGCTTCTATTTCACAGCCACTGTCAGACCTGAGCCATCTCTGGCCATAGCCGCCACAGGTGGGGTGCTGTGATGGTTCTGCCACCCCTGAACTGTATTCAGAAGGGCTGGCAGTCACTGGTCATGATACAGAGAGACTGTTCTGCTGGTGGTGATCATCTTGCACGATAAATGAAGTCAGAGGGATTTGTCAGCACCAGACACACTCTGGGAGGCAGCTCCGAGGTCCTCCCAGGGGCTTGCTGACAGCCCCACAGCTCCCTCAGCCTGTCCTCACAGCAGAGGTGCTGCAGCCCTTGGATCACCCTTGTGGCCCTCCTCTGGACTTGTTGCAATAGATGTTGAGAGCTATTTGATGCTAGAGAGGTTTGAGTCAGTTGGACTTGAGCCTGGGAGGAGTTTCTCTAGAGAAGCAGAGCCTGGGGAGCCACTTTCTGGGTGTGCTGAACGAGTCCCCATCTCCTGATGGCCAGAGCATGCCAGATGGAGAAGCCAAGCAGGCAAGCAAAGGGCTTTCTCTCCAAGGATTGATGTGCAGCCTCTTTCCTCTTCTAATCCTCCCAAATGGCCAAGTCTTGCAGAACTACCAAGGCACAAACACCTCTGAGGTCAGATTCTGAAGGGAACTTCATCCAGGCCTCCAGGAAGGCAGAGCAGGACTGCTACCATGCCACTTCAGGTGCAGCAAGCTGCAGGAGGCAATGCTTACAGCACTCTTACTTCCAAGACAAGCTGTCAAACCTGGGACATCCTTGCCTATGCTCACCACAGGTAGGGTTCTGTGATGGTTGTGGCCCCCTCAAATCTAAGCAACCCAAGTTTCCTTTGCTGCTCTCAAACGCCTCTGCTCAGAGCCTGAAGCTCTTCAAAGGAAAGACCAAGACATTCTGAAGGCTTCAAGAAGCTTTGGGGGTTCTGCTAAAAGGGGCTTCAAACATAAGCTCTGCCTCTCACAGGAGGGCTGCTCGAACTTCTTCCAGCTCTAGCCACAGGTGCAGAGAGGCTGTGGTAGGTCCAAGTCCTTTCCTCTCCCTAGATCACAGAATGGAAAGGTTGGAAGGGACCTCAAGGATCATCCAGTTCCAACCCCCTGCCATAGGCAGGGACACCTCCCACTGGTACAGGTCACTCAAGGCCTCATCCAACTTGGCCTTGAACACCTCCAGGGAGGTTGTGGAGCACAGAAGCCCTCCAGGGAAGCTGTGGAGCACAGGAGAGGAACCTGACTGGTTTGAGGAAATCCAACTTCTAGATCCAACTCCTCCTGCCATGGGACCTGTTTGTGAAGGAGGAAGGAGGAGCAATCCCCAAGCTTCTCATGGGGCATGCTTCAGGCTGCACCATGGTGAAGCCAATTGCAAGTGAGAAGTGCTTACTGAGGGAGACATTACCAGCTGGGCCCTGCCCAGGGCTCCTGCTCCACATCTCAGTGCAGTGCTGGAGATTTTCAAGGGAATCAGCCTTTTTCCTGGTCACAACTCTACCCCAGTGACCAAATAATGGTGTTAAGTACCAGCAGTGGCCTTTCTGAGGGCCCTTCAGCATTGCCACAGGCCCTCCTCCACCTCCAGCACACCTCTGCACTTGTTCAAGACATGAAGCACACCCACCTTGAGCTTGTGCTCCTTCCTGTTGACAATGACAGCTGTGATCTGCTGGTCCATGAAGATGAGGATGGTCACCAGGAGTGCAGGGATGGCTGCTGCCAGGTACACCCACCATGGGTTCCCTCCAAAAGGTGGGATAAACCAACCCCTCTCAGGACTGGTTGGCTTTTAAGGGCAAGGACAAGAAAGCCTGTGTTAGGGTTGTGGTCTAGGAGCGATGACATCCCCCACACGCTGGTACCTCCAGCAGCAGGGCTGCTGGGACACACTGGGGGTTTAACCCTTCCCATGAACAGCAACAGAAGGTTCTAAGTGTGAGTGTAGAAGATAAATCACCCATTTGGGACATAAATCAGCCAGCCAAGATGCCACCAAAAAGGATCACCTCTGGGTAAAATGCTCCTGACTGCTCTCTTGCTCCGAGGCTGTCAAGGCAAAGTCAGGTGGAGAAGGGAACCTCTTCCAGAGGGCATCAGAGAAGCTGGCAGAGACATACCTTGAATTCACTTGGCACAATGAGTTTTGGTGTGTCCACACCCACCAGGGCATCTATTCCACAGAAAATCAAAATGGACAAGATAATGGCAAAGTCACTGATGAGCTTCCGGGCCTGCAAGAGACAGGAGAGATGGTAAGCACCAAGGGACACCAGCACAGGCAACTCTGGCTCCTCTGGGACACTCCAGGCTTCACTTTGGTGCCAATCAAAGCTCACTCCCCCTGCAGGAGCTAAGGTGCTCCTTGTCATGTCCTAGACATGTGAACACATCTTGCTCCCTACAAGAAAGGAGGATGCAGAGAGGTGGGGATGGGTCTCTGCTCCCTAGGATCAGGAGGAAAGGCAACAGCCTGAAATTGTGCCCCAGGGGAGGGTTAGGTTGGAGATGAGGAAAAATCTCTTTGCTGCCAGAGTGGTCAGGGGTTGGGAGAGGCTGCCCAGGGTGGTGGTGGAGTCCCCATGCCTGCAGGTGTCCAGGAAAGGTGTGGCCATGGCACTTGGGGCTGTGGTTTGGTGGCAGTGGTGGTGTTGAGTTGCTGGTTGGACTGGATGACCTTGGAGGGCTTTTCCAACAGAAACTATTCCCTGTCTGGGGCCATTTGTCTACACATCCCCTGGTACCTTACTGGAAACCATTAAAGCTTAAGTGGAAGTAGGAGAACAAGCTCCAGGAAGAAGAAAACTGCTTTTGCCAAGAGACTCCCAGGGTGAATGTCTCAAGGCAGCCTCACTGGTGGCACCAGCAGCCACTGCTGGCTTGACAGCAGCCACCAACCTCCAGCTAGGTGTGGAGGCTTAGTTCTGAAGAGACTTGTCAGGACCAGCTTCACAGGCTGCTCTGGGTTGGAGGGGATCCTCCAAGGGCATCGTATCCAACCCCCTGCGGTCAGCAGGGACACCTCCAACTAGAGCAGGCTGCCAAGGGCCAACTTGCAGGCACCTCTGTGCTGCACCTGCTTGTTTCACCTCCCCAGCTGAAGTCAGCACAGCAGGTGTGTGAGCTGGTGGCTTCCAGCTCTACCAAAGGCCTTTTTCTCTCTCCCAGGGACCTGCTCCCTGTGGTTGGCTGCGTGACAGGCAAGGATTTCTCCTGCAGGGATGTTTACTGCTCCTCTGTGGTACAGTTGAACCTCTTTTATTTTTAATGAAAAGGAAACAAATTCCATCCAGGCTGGAATGCAGCTCAAGTGATCTGTAACCATGGGAACCCAGGAAACCTGGGAGGAACAACAGCTCTGAACAGATCTCACAGCTACAGACCAGCACAACAAGTTCTGCCCACTTCAGCTGCAGGGTCTGACCAGTGGCAGCTTGAAGCTCTCATACTCAGAGAACCACAGAATCATCAGGGTTGGAAGAGACCTCCAGGATGATCCAGTCCAAACAGCAACTCAACACCACTGTGGCCATCAAACCATGGCCCCAAGTGCCATGGCCACACACTTCTGAAATGCCTCCAGGGAGGGGGACTCCACCACCTCCCTGGGCAGCCTGTGCCAATCCCTGACCACCCTTCAGTGGCTGCAGGAGAGCTGAACTCTTAGGGTTATGTTAAAGATACAGCTGAGAAGCCCAGTTTGTCTTCCTGGCTGTTCAGGCTGACTTGAACAGAAAGCAAAGGGACTGATGTCCATCAAACACAACACTGAGGGGCTGCAGCAGGGCCAGAGAAGGGCAACAGAGCTGGGGAAGGGCCTGGAGAACAGGGCTGGGGAGGAGCAGCTGAGGGAGATGGGTGGTGGGGGTTAGTGTGGAGAAGAGGAGGCTGAGGGCAGAGCTCATTGCTCTGTACAGCTCCTGAAAGGAGGTGGCAGTGAGGTGGGGTTGGGCTCTGCTCCCAAGGACCAAGGGATAGGACAAGGGACAGGACAAGCCTCAAGGGGAGGTTTGGGTTGGACACATGGAACAATTTCTTCCTCAAAAGGGTACAGGCTGCCCAGGGCAGTGATGGAATCCCAATCCCTGGAGAGGTTTCAAAGCTGTGGAGCTGTGACAGGAGAAGAGGAAATGGCCTCAAGTTGCCCTAGGGGAGGGTTAGGTTGGAGATGAGGCAAAATTTCTTTGCTGCCAGAGTGGTCAGGGATTGGCACAGGCTGCCCAGGGAGGAGGTGGAGTCCCCATCATTGGAAGTGTTCAAGACAGGTGTGGCCATGGCACTTGGGGACAGAGTTCAGTGGCCATGGTGGGGTTGGGTTGCTGGTTGGACTGACTGACCTTGGGGAGGACTCTTCCAACCCAAACCATGCCACGAGTCTACCCTCTCTTCCCTGCAGAACCTGCCTGCCTCCAGGTGTGGCAGTGCCAACAGGAGGGCTGATCTTTGGCAGGGTGCAAACCCAGCTGCTGGGGTGGCAGGAGATACTCACAGTGGTTGGGAAGTAGCGACTGGTCTTGAACTTCTTCAGGGCCATGGAGCAGGTGTAAGTGCCAAAGAAGAGGATGAAGGACATGAGGGTGATGTCAGGGACATAGTGGCAGTTGTTGCCCACAAGCTGTCCTCCATACTTCAGGCACTCCTTTGTTGTCAGAGATGACCAATCCACGCTGGAGTTGTACTGCAGAGGGAGGAGAAACATCCATGGAAGTCAGACAGGGATGGGGAGAGGGCACTGGGAAAAGCTCTGGGAGGCCAAAGGAGGCACAGGGTGCAGGCAGCACAGAGAGGGAGTGACATGGCCTGGGAGCTGAGAACGACCTGGGCCCTGGGAAGAAATCAAGATCCTCTGACCTCTGCTGTGCTCAGCCAGACATGCTCTGCCTTTTCTCCAGCTGGAACCCTCAGGCAGAAGCTGGACTGGCCTGAGGCCACCTCTGCACCCACACCCTGCTGCTCCTTCACTGCAAGCAACACTAAACCCAGCCCTGCTTCTCTTGCACCAAGACCAGCACTGCTCCCACAGCAGAGAACCTCCCTGCTGGCCCTTGCTAGGAGCAGGCCTTGAGCCACCCTGCTGCCCACTGGCAGCTTCTGCTCGCCCTGCAGTTCCTGAGTGCCCTTCTGATGTGTTCTCAGCACCTCCAGCATGCAGTGCCAACTGCCCTGGACTACAGCATGGGGTGAGTTTCACTGTGGAACTCAAGGGCTGCACAGCACAGGTTAGATGATTATCTGCTTCCCAGTGCCTGTGGTGAAGCAGAACCCTTCTGCTGAGCCACTGGTGCCACGCAGGAGCGGCCGCTACATGAGGAGAAGCACAGCCAAGTGGGATCTGTGTTCTTCAGCTCACAGTTGTTGCTCTGGGTCTCTCCCTGCATCAAACACAAACCTGTCCATGCTCCAAAGCTCACCAAGGGAGCAAAGTGTGGGCAAGCCAGCTACAGAAAAACGAAGGAAGGGGATGCCAAAGGACCTGCCAAAGGCCGCGGCGGCCACGACACCGCTGCCAGTCCAGCCCGGGGCACGAGATCTGAGTCACACCTTCACAACACCATGGGCAACACAAGGCAGCCAGAATGAAGCTTTTCCTCATGGCATCTGCTCCTGGCCTACTGGCATGGCCCAGCAGCAAGGGATGGCACTGTGAAGGACCACGCAGGCCCTGCCCTCTTGAGGAGCACTCACCAGCTCGGAGGAGTAGGGCAGCTCAGCGGCAGAGGGCACCGTTGTCCCGTTGAGGAAGGAGCCATTGACTGCAAGACAGGACAGGGAGGGGCATGCCAGGAGTGTGGAGCTAGGAAGGGAAGGGAATTGTAACCCCTAAATCCTTTCTGAACCCTCTCCAACTGCCTGCAGTCTCTGCTCCAGTGAGGTGAGTCTGGAGTTGTTTCAGAGTGGCTCAAAAGCATTAGAAGAGACCTTCGAGACCATCCAGTTCCAACCCCCTGCCATGGGCAGGACACCTCCCACCAGCACAGGGCACTCAAGGTCTCATCCAACCTGGCCTTGAACACCTCCAGGGAGGGGGCATCCACAACCTGTGCCAGTGTCTCCCCACCCTCACTACCAAGATTTTCTTCCTGCTTTTCCTCCCTGACAAACCAAAAGTTGAATGTCTCAAAGGTCTCTCCCAGCCTCACCAGGATGATGCTCTGCCCCTGCTCTGCCATCTTACAGAGGCCTTCAAAGCCAGGCAGGACATGGAGGAGAAGGTCCTCAGTTGCCTTTCAGATGGAACAGAACTAATCCAACACCCAAGAGCATGCAGAGCTCCCACACTTCACAAGCCCCAGAAGCACACCACTGCCAGGGCTCCAGCTGGCAGCAGCCTTTGCACAGAGCCAAGCAGCAGCCAGAAGCTCTTCCTGTTGGACAGGTATGCTGAGACAACCTCGAGTTTACTTTGAGCCCAAACCAACTTTCTTACTCACTCCTCATTGTTTGCAGCATCCTAGGAGTGGTCACAGCTTCCCAGCTGGTATGAGCCAGAGAACCTGTGTTTGCCTTTTGAGCTTTCTGAGATTTTGTTCCTGCTTCTGTTGCCAGATCTAGAGGTCTGCTGGCTCTAGCTGCCTGGCAGCCCACACTCCAGTGCCAGGCTGAGCTGTTGGACAGAATTCCTTCGAGCTCAAGCAAGGAACTCTTGGTGCTTTTCCACTCCTCCAGGAGATGGAAACCACCCATGTTTGGGCAACACCCTGGACAAATCCAGCTCCTGTGCTTGACACAAGAGCACCAAACATAGCAGGAGTGACCTGAGCACTCCTGCCCCTTCTCAGACCTCGCAGAGCAATGTCCTTCAGCACTGAAGGCCACAGAGATGCAAGGAGACAAGATCTAGTGGGAAGTGTCCCTGGCCATGGAACTGGATGATCCTGAAGGCCCAACCCAAACCATTCTGTGGTTCTTTTGAGGCACTTTGAAACACTTTTTCATTCATGGATTAATAGAATGGCTTGGATGGGAAGGGACCTTAAAGATCATCCAGTCCCACTCCCCTGCCATGGGCAGGGACACCTCCCTCTAGCTCAGGTTATCACAGAATTGTCAGAGCTGGAAGGGACCTCAAGGATCATCCAGTCCCAATCCCTCTGCCACAGGCAGGGACACCTCACACTAGCGCAGATTATCACAGAGTCACAGAATTGTCAGGGCTGGAAGGGACCTCAAGGATCATCCAGTCCCACTCCCCTGCCATGGGCAGGGACACCTCACACTAGCTCAGGTTATCACAGAGTCACAGAATTGTCAGGGCTGGAAAGGACCTCAAGGATCTTCCAGTCCCACTTCCCTGCCACAGGCAGGGACACCTCACACTAGCTCAGGTTATCACAGAATCACAGAATTGTCAGGGCTGGAAGGGACCTTCAAGATCATCTAGTCCCAACCCCCTGCCACAGGCAGGGACACCTCACACTAGCTCAGGTTATCACAGAATTGTCAGAGCTGGAAGGGACCTCAAGGATCATCCAGTTCCAACCCCACTGCCATAGGCAGGGATACCTCACACTAGATCAGGTTGCCCAGAGCCACATCCAGCATGGCCTTAAAAGACCTCCAGGGATGAGGCTTCCACCACCTCCCAGGGCAACCTGTTCCAGTGTTGCTCAAGGTCCCATCCAACCTGGCTTTGAACACTTCACTTGAGCAAAGAGACTGCAGGCAGCTGACAGGGCCCCTTCCAACCCAGCCCATTCCAGGGGTATGGAGACAGCTTCTCCACTGCTAATGATGAGGAGCCCCAAGCAGGTTGGCTCTAGACTGTTGGAGCAGAGGGTGAACTTCAGCCCTTAGCTTATCTCAGCCTGGTTGTGAAGCTATCTGAGGACAACTGATAGGGATTTATCTCCCTGGTCGTTATCTGAGCTGCAGCAGGAGAGAACAAAGCAAGCAACTGGCACCTCCTGGCTGCCAACCTGCAGAGTCACTGAGTGCAGCCTCTTACCTGGGTCTAATGGTTCACAGGCACAAGAGTAATGTGTGATATAGTCCACCTTGAACTGGGAGTTGATTGGGTAATGATCTGCCAGCTTGATCATCTTCTTGAAAGCATCATAAATGAAGATGAAGCTGATGAGGGAGGAGAAGCCTTCCTCAGTGAAGCGGGTGAAGTACTTGACCAGGAAGCTGGCGTCGGTGGCCACCAGGAGGAGACACTGCAAGGCTGACCAGAGGCCGATCCACAGGCGGAACTCCAGGTAGTCAAAGTCATTGTCCCTGCACAGCACAGGGGGCATGGCCTCAGACACACACGGGGCTGCCACTTCCCAAGGGCGGCCTCTGGGACCTGCAACCGCTTGCTCCTGGGTGCCTCTACCCCCGCGGTGTGCAAGGGCAGCGTGGGTGAGGCCTTGAGCAAGACAGGGGGGAGCTGTCCCTGCTCCTTGTTAGCTAGAGAAAGGAAGGAAGCAGGGGGGAGAGGAGGAGGAAGGAAGCAGGGAGGAGAAGAGGAGGAAGGAAGGAAGCAGGGAGGAGAGGAGGAGGAGGAAGGAAGCAGGGGGCAGAGGAGGAGGAAGGAAGCAGGAGGGAGAGGAGGAAGGAAGGAAGCAGGGAGGAGGAGGAAGGAAGGAAGCAGGGAGGAGAGGAGGAGGAGGAAGGAAGCAGCGGGGAGGGGAGGAAAAGCCTCTTTTCCAGAACTCTCTGCAGCCACAGAGTCAAACTTGAAATGACCTGGCAACTGGGGATGCTCTCTCATCGAGCACCCAGCAGGGCCCAGGCTGCTGCCAACACCAAGAACCACAAACTGGAAAAATCACAGCCCTGGTTTCCCATTTCCTTCTGGAGAAAGGCTCCCTGGGAAAGCCCTGCCCTCCTGCTCTGGCAGTGGTTAGCACAAGGGATTTTAGCACCACCACCTCCTCAGGGTAAAACACAGTCCCCTTCTCCTTCCCCAACCCCCAAACCAGGTCATTTTCCACCCTGCCTTTTCCCTGCTGTGTCCTGCCCCTGGGCCCTGACCTGCCTGCAAACAGCTCCAGCACATCCACTCCTGCTGTCATCTGTTTAACTGCAACAGGGAGGCCTGTGGATGCCTCCTCACTGGAAGTGTTCAAGGCCAGGGCAGGTGAGGCCTTGAGCAGCCTGTGGGCTAGTGGGAGGTGTACCTGATGTGCCAGGAGATCATTTTATCTCCTACA
>VWYK01090843.1:0-16529 GCA_013399775.1 Semnornis frantzii | reverse complement strand
GGGGCAGGGAACAAACAAACCATCACAAATATTCAAACTGCAGGCGCTGCAGATTTCTTCTCTTTAGACAGCTTCCAACCGGGACACAGAGAATTCCAACTGCTCCACAAGCACATCATTAATCTACACATTGTAAAACACCTTCTAAAACTGGTGTGTGCTGGCAAGTGGTCTGTTCTTTGCGTTTCAGAAGGCAGCTTATGGACCTCAAGAAACGGAGTCTCCAGAGCATCTAGCATACCACTGCTCATTGTGCTGCAGGCTTGTTTAGATTACACATGCTTTCCAAAATAACTTGGACATCACATTGTTGAAATTTTGAGTTGCAAACCAGAGAGTGAACAGCATAAAGGCTGTTTCAAAGACTTGTTTCAAAATCTTAAGTGAAGAATCGTGACCACAACCCTTAAGCACATTTAAAAAGATCAGCTAATAAATATGTGCTGATTATTAAAAAATGACTCACCTGGAACCAGAATAGTAATAGCAGTCTGCACAGCTTTTCTGATTATGCTGTCCAATGCAAACATCCAGTGTGGCTTGATGTTATGGTTTCGGAGAACTTTATTGACCTAGCAACAGAGAATTAATTCAGTTATTATCATTTTAGCTTCTGGTGTATTTCAGCATTCTATAAAGTGTTGGAACTTATAGATGCAGTATCAAAAGCAGGTGATTAAGACCCTTTCACGTTGCCAATAAATAAAGAAAACAGCAACACAGCAAACTTCCACCCTTTTACTACAAGTCATGCAATATTGTGTATTTTTTGTTAGGTAGCAGTTCCTGTGTTAGGGGATTTTTGATGACTGTGATACTGAAGTTTATTTAACCTTCGTGGGTGTGGAGAGAAACTTCAAAAGAATACAAGCAAGACAAAGACCAAGGACTATATTATGAAAAAGGCTTGTAACTTAAGCTAATTAATCTTGGGGGGCGTGGGTATAATTTTCACTGCTTGCTCTGAGCAATGCTTATCTCTTTTAAAGTACAACTGCAGGAAATATCAAGGAAGTAATGTAATGCTGTTCCTTCTTGATATAGAAAATGGGTAGCTGACAGTTTAAATAGAGGACTTCAACTGCATGCTGTCCCTTTTTCTCTCTCCTATTTTGTACAATCAGATAGTTTTCTACACTGGGTTACTGAGTTTTCCCCCCTAATTGATTACTGGCTTGCTTTCAAACAATTTTTAGCCATGTTCTCAGGTGCCGCTATGAATGCTCCATACCACCTGCAAGAATGTCTCCGCCTCTTGGGAATCATTTTTCAATTCCTACATGACAGAGAAGCAGCAGGTGAGGCGACAGTGCTACAACAAAATATCTAGGCAAAATCACTGGCAGCAGCACAAAACAGACTTGATGGTGTTTTCCAGCCATGGAAGCAATCCAAAGGAACAGATTCCATAGAAACAGCACACTCAAGAAGTTGTAGAAAGAAACAAATACAACAATATTTAGAAAATTATGAAATTACTCAAAGCCTTATAAAAAAAAAAGCAACTACTGCTTACTAAAAAAAATATAGCAAGACAGAATTTCACTCTTACATCTTCCTAAAAAAAAAGGAAAATAGTTTAATTCTCTCCTCTCTGTAAAAGATATCTGAGAGTACAAAAATGATGCCTTCAGAAGATGTGTAAAGTCTAATAAATATTAATCATACAATTTTCACTGCCCTAAAGCAACAGTATTCAGTAATGGGTTTAGCTGGGATGGAGTTAATTTTCTTTACAGCAGTTCACATGCTGTTGCTAAGTTTCAGGCTGGTGACTAAACCAGCTTTGATAACACACTGATGTTTTAGCTGTTGCTGAGTGTTGTCGTTTATAGAGCAGACAGAATTAGTTATTTCACTCTCAAAGGCAGTGAAATAATAATGCTCTCAANAATTAGTTATTTCACTCTCAAAGGCAGTGAAATAATAATGCTCTCAAAGAACCAGAGAGGAATACAGAAAAGTGTATTTAAAGATGTACAGGAAAAGATACAGGATATACGAATCCTTAACGCCTAATACAGATACGGGATACATGAAACCTTCCCCCCCAACCAAGCTAAACCATAAAACCTCAGTGCTCATTTTCTCCCTTTCCCCTGTTGTCTCCCATTAGGCCCAAAGAGGCCTTGATTGTGCAGCTAGAAATTCACTGTGGCTTTGGAGGCTGCAGGCAGGTAACTCCCCCATAGTTAACCCAGATAAGACTCCCTCCAGAGAGCCAAAGGAAGGGAGAGAAAATAGAGAGATTCGGCTTTGCAGCCCACTTAAAAAGTGATAGGAGGATTATGGGATTGAATAACAAAAATCATGACATCTAGGGTCCACCTGTTAGAACACTGGTCTTCGTGGAAAACTCTATGGATTTCTTAAGGGGACCAGGGTGAAACTACCACACTGAGTGGAACATACACGGTGTCAAGGCCTCCTCCTGTCCCATCAGTGAGTAGGCTGGGGATGGACTGAATGCTAGAAGGGAACACTGTTAACATAGCTGACTTGAACTGGCCTAAGAGGTATTGCCTTCCATATAATACTATGCTCAGCAAGAAAACTAGGAGGGTAGCTTTTCACACAATCACATAACCTTAGAGTTGGAAGGGACCTCCAGAGATCAAGTTCAACCTCCCTGCTAAAGCAGGATCCCCTAGGGTAGTCTGCATGGGGAAGCGTCCAGGTGGGTTTGGAAAGTCTCCAGAGAAGGAGTCTCCACAACCTCTCTGGGCAGCCTGTTCCAGTGCTCTGTCACTCTCACTGTAAGGAAGTTTCTCCTCATGTTGAGGTGAAACCTTCTGTGTTCCAGTTTGTGGCTGTTGCTCCTTGTCTTATTGCTGCACACCACTGAAAAGAGATTGGGGCCATCTGCTCGACACCCACTCCTCAGATATTTTTAGACATTGATGAGACCTCCTCTCAGTCTTCTCTTTTCCAAAGGAGCCATTGCTCAGGGACTGCCTGACAGCTAGTAGTGAGTGATTCCATTGGAATCACTTCTCAGGTGGTTTGTTCCTTCTTCACTTACTAAACAGCCCTTATCTTGACCTACAAGTTTTTTCACGTTTTACCCTTCTGATTCTCTCTCTCACCCTGTTAGCAGTGAGCAAGCAACTGTACCTGCCAGCGAGGGCCAACCCACTACCTGCATCTTCTCAATTCTACAGTCAATGGCCACAAGATGGCACTTTGGCACTGTGCTTGGACTTGGGGAGCTGTGAGTGGTGCCAGGGGAGCCTGCCCTCTGCCTGACATCTGGACAGCAGTTGCCTAAGTGCTTCAAAGGCTTGCTCATAACCCTCTGAGGCAGAACAACTTCTGCTAAGAGGCACTCTGCACCTTCCCATACTGACTCCTGACAAGACAGGCAACGTGTTCAGCTACAGGCAGCTCTACTTACCAAAGAAGCAGCATGTACCTTTGTCAAGCACACGACCACCCACAGTAATGTGACTGAACTATTTACGAGACAAAACTCGCTTTTTCTTCATTGCTTCAATGAGGATATTGTGATTATGAAACCTTGTTACCTCGGATTACCTTGTTTAGTCCCTGGTAACAGGGGAAAAACTTCCCCTCACTTTTAGCAATATCCCAGTCTCTGTAATATCTGAGGTCTTGATACTGATCTGGATTTCAGTGTTCTACTATATAAATGTAATGTATGTCCAAAAGACTGAAAACTAGGCACGTATAAAGGAAAGCTTTTCTTTAAACTTTCTGTGGGCTATCTTAAACAAGAGATAGGAATGAGAGAAACATTTAATTAAAAGCAAGTATGATGAAGTTAACAGAACAGGGTAATTTCTTTACTGAGAATAACATGATTCAGGCAATTATTACTGAACAACTGATGCCCAATAACACCTCTAACAGAAAACCAGTCCAGGTATTTGTACTTTTCTCCTTTCCTTTTTTTTTCTCTTAATCTTATATATTTGTTGTTTGGTTGGTTTGGGTTTTTTTCCATTGCAAACAGCAGGTCGAGGGAGGTGATTCTGCCCCTCTACTCCACTCTGGTGAGACCCTACCTGGAGTACTGCATCTAGTTCTGGAGTCCATATTACAAGAAAGATATGGACATGCTGGAACACATCCAGAGAAGGGCCACAAGGAAGGGCTGGAGCTCCTTTCCTATGAGGACAGGCTGAGAGTTGGGGCTATTCAGTCTAGAGAGGAGGAGGCTCCAAGGAGACCTTTTTGTGGCCTTCCAGTATCTGAAGAGGGCCTACAGGAAAGCTGAGGGACTTTTTAGGATGTCAGATAGTGATAGGACTAGGGGTAATGGACCAAATCTAGAAGTGTTTAGATTCAGATTGGATGTTAGGAAGAAGTTCTTCACCATGACAATGGTGAGACACTGGAACAGGTTGCCCAGGTAGGTGATGGAAGCCTCATCTCTGGAGGTTTTTAAGGCCAGGCTGGATGTGGCTGTGAGCAACCTTGTCTAGCGTGAAGTGTCTCTGCCCATGGCAGGGGGGTTGGAACTAAATGATCTGATCCTTGAGGTCACTTCCAGCTCTGACAATTCTAGAATTCTAAAATAGTATTAATATGAGACTAAGTGAAATAGAGAGCTGAAGTGAAGACTCAAAAGAGAAAACTTCAACTTGTGGAAACTTCTCTTTTAAAGATTCATTTCACACATAAGGGTTGGGGTTTGGATTTTGTTTTTTGTTTTGTTTTTTTTTTTTTTTTTGGTAAACAGCACCTAAACCTTGTCAATGTAGTCTACACAACAAATAGTCTGCAGGCTACGTAATCCTTCCTGATATCTCTGTTACTCATCAGACTGGCCCAGATTTAAATGCTAACAGAATCATCCACCTCAAATGCCTATCTGGATTGTCATTTCATTTTTGCTACCTGACTTCATTCGGGACAAATGATGCCCAGCACAGATGTACCCTCCCATGTTGATTATTCATCTTAATCATTAAGCCTAATTGCTTCTGATCTAACATTTACACAGCTTAAGAAGAAAAAAACATTTGCTTTCAGTTAACTAGCTATTTAAAGCATATCCATGTGTGCATGTGGTCACTCACCATAGGAAATCATAAATTTTGTAGTAATTACTGACAGACAGTAAACTTTTTTCCTTCCTTCTCACCCTGCATATTATAAATTGAAAAGCCAATGTCTAATGTGACAGAAATTTACTGCAAACTAAAAATACTAGAGTAAACACTCAATACAATATTACAATACAATACAATATTACAAGATTCACAGATTACTGTTGGGGACATAGAGTAGTTTGATGTATTAGCACGTAGAGAAAGAGTTCAAGATAAATGCATTTTTGTAGGAAAAGCCTGATACGTAGTGTTGGTCTTAGTTACCAGAAAACACCCCAAAATGGGATTGAAAAAATACAAAAAACTTTCCTGCTTTAGTATTATGACATAATGGGTACGCAACTATGCTGAACCATCTAGATCTTTAACTGGCAAAATCTCAACAACTGTGTTTAGGGCTTGCATCCAGCCAAAGGATCACATGGCAACCAAACCAAGTCATATCTGTGGGCTGGGTTTTTGTTGTTACAGGTCCAAAGCCTTCAAATAGTGTTTCAGTAGCTCTGGGAGGAAGTCAACGAAGCTCTGTTTGCTTCTGGCTTCCAGCTTTCTTGGGGCTTGGAAGGATTAGTTTTGGTGCACAAAGCTCTCAGTAAAAATGACAACTTACAGCATCTTGAAAACCAAACAGGACGAGCTGCACTTGACTGATACCATGGCTGTCGAAGTCTAACTCCAGTTTCAGTTTTGAAAGAGTGGTTGCGATGATTTTACGATCCGTGGACCGTACAAACTCTCTGAGGCTGGAAACAAGCGTTGTGATATGTTCCCATTTTAGCTTGGGTTCTTCAGCTCCCTGGTAGAAGAGAGAGGAAAAGGAACAGTTTGATAGCCATCTTTTGATATGTAGACTCAGAGGGATTTTAGCCAATAACATCAGTTGGGAAGACAGACTTTTAGAAACTACTGCTTAGGGTTAATAGAAAGGTGCAGCTGCAGGTCAAATAATGGCATCAGCACAACTACAGCAGCACAGAGCTCTCGCACTGAGCTCCCTGGTAATGAAGGTTACCAGACAAGCAAGTAGCTGATTTTGCATTGTACCATTTGCTGAAATGTATGTGCACACTGCAGTCTCTATGTTTCACTGTACAGGAGTAAAAAAAATATGAATAAATAAACTGTGCACTGAATACTGTGAATTGGTCCCAATCGCAAACAAACATACTTTGCACAGCCTCTAATTTGAGTGCCTCTGAGACACAATGTGCAAAGTCCCACAGAAGCATTTAAAGGAAGGGATTAATCAAACTCTGCACAAGGCTTAGAGACTAATTCTTTCCTACATAACTTCCCTCAATACGAAACTTCTGCATTTACATATTCTTAGAGCAGGTCTACAGATCTCTCACCTTTCTATTAAAGCTTTTATGTTTTCACATGAGCTACCAAAGTGGCAAAACTCTCAAAAGCATTCACAGAATAACCAACATAAGTAACTAAGAACCACAGGACTGTATTTACTCCCTAAAGTAAAGTTTTGCTATCTGAATACCAATTTCAATTCCAAATATCAAGCCAGAGATAGAAAACCATACTAATTATTCAGTGACCTATTTTGGGATGGTCAGTCTCCTCCCCTAGTCCCCACACTCCATGACTTTGCTGAGATCATTCTTAGGAAAAGGTTTTGTGAAGGGAAAAGTGCTAGCAAAGCCTAAACCCTGGTGAATCCCGGTGAGGCCTAACTAGCAAGCCAGGCTCCCATCTATTGGCAACTTCTGGCATTTAAGCAGGACGTAAGGAGATGCTGAGTGTGCTTCTCATTAACTGCAGTTACTGCCACTTCCTAGAGGTTTACATACGTTTCCTACTCTTTGACCAGAGTCCCTTTCTCAAGGGAGAAAACAGTACTCAGGAGTCCGAGCCTTCCTTCTGAAGGCCAGATAGTCCCATGCACACATCCTTTGAATTCTTCTGTTCCACAACTTCATGTCTGTCTGCTTCTTTCTTGTGCTGTTCCAGCCCCAGCTGAGGAAGGCATGAAACACCAGGCACCCTTCTCTGGATTTTGTGACTGAGTTTCATCCTCACACAATCGCTGATTATTCCCTTTATACACCAGCTAACAACACTAGCAAAGCAGAGAACATGGGCATCTCTCCTGTGGTCTCCTAACTCCTGTGGTCTCTAACTACAGAAATGTTGTAACATTTCTGTAGTTACCAGGACAACTGTGGGTTCCTCTCTCCCTTCCAGCCAAGAGCTAGAAGCACTCTTTTTACTGGAATGGCAGCCACTTCCAATGATGTTAACTGTAGTTCAAGGATTACAATCATACTGGTTTGCATCAGTTTCTAAACAGTACTATCTTTAGAAGATGAGTTGTCACATTTTATACAAACATGTTTTGGACCAGCACTACTTAACCTTGAGAACAGAGTGAGTCAATTAACTAACACACACATTACAAACAGGAACAAAAACCCGTATCATCTAATTAAGGTGTTGCAACATTTAGCAGCGTGGTCATGACCTGTCATTTATTCAGTGTTATCCTGAACTGTGATCGTTCCCCACAAAGGAGTGCCAAAAGGTCATTCTGCAATTATTTTGTTGTTTGCTGTTGCTCCCACTGTTACTCCACACCTTCCCTCCCCCCTCCATGTGTATTCCCTGCCACTGTAAGGAACAGCTGCAGTCTCTTTTCCTCCCTGGCCCACTCATTCCTTTTTTTACCGCTGTTGGGTAGAAAGCAATGGTACACCAGCCAGCCCCACTTTTTGTATCCAACCTCTCTGTGTGAAACCAGATAGAACTCCGAAAGGTGGGGCAAGGTAAATAGCCTCCTGGGGATGATCTATCTTAGATGTGATGACCTGACAGCCTCCATCAGTCCCATCTGAAAATCATTATAATACTACAATAACACCAAACTAAGTTTCTCCATCATCTGGCAAGCACTAAATATCCAGGTACACATTACAGTATTTGCAAAACAAAAGGCATACATGATGTAGCACAAACAGTTTTATAGCCTGGGTAAAACAGCAAACTATGAAAGCTTACCTAGTGTATGCTTTCTAGTTGAATCTAGCTTTATTTTTTAATTGATTTACTACATATAATGTCAAAAATTCCAAGTAACTGCAGTGTACAAATTCCGTAACATTTTGGCTCCCTCCTGGAATTACTTTACCTGAGCCAAAGCTTCCATCAAGTTCCTCACCACCTCCTCTTGGTCCTCAGTTAATATCCTGTGAAGAGTGGCTCTCCTTTCACTGTCCTTCTTCAGCATGAAAAACCCAGAGTCCTTCTCTTCCGGTGAAGGAGGTGCACTGTGATCCTCAAAATTTTCATCTGGGATGCTGAATGAAAGACACTCAGTGAAAGGAAGCTTTCTAAAAGCAATACACACATCCCTAACCTGCTGTATAACATAAATGCCAGATGCTCTTTACCTTAGGAAAAGGGACCGGATTCCCTTCCCATCTTTTTCTCCACAGGATTTGGCTCTTGCTTTGAAAGAGAATGGATCAATTTTTAATTCTGTATCAGGTGAGACCGAGCCATATTCACTGCTGCTACTTGTATCTTCCACCAGGACAGGAACAGGCAAGGAAATACTCCGAAGATACTCTATTAATACGGGAAGATTGAGAAATTAGAGTATAATAGGGACATTGCAGTTCTGGAGAGAGAAGCTTATTCCTTCAGAGGGAACAGAAAGACTCCATCCAGTCTTCCCACACACCAATACAAAATATTAAAACAAATTTGATTAAAAAAAACCCACAAACAACCTTTCTAAAGCTTGTTGTTCTGGAATAGTTATCTTTCAGTTATGTTTTTATTGTAAAGCTTCCTGAGATATGGAAATGCTGGCCTTTCTTGCAAGTTCCCTTACAGAACATCACCACTGGAGTGAATGTGCACCTTAGAGCACCAGTACACACTTCCAGCAGGAGCAAAATGTTTCTGATGGGTAAGTCAACCAAGCACCTTGCAAAAAAATCTCATGTGTGTGTATAAATAAAAGTATTTATGTATACAGCACACATGTAAGTATACAAAACACACGAAATATATTTTATCAGATTATTTTTGTGGTGGTTTAATCAGTTCATAATCAGACATGCTAAGTCAGAATTTTTGTTTTTAAATCCAGAGCACACACATTACTTCAGTTCTTTCCAGTGAGGGTGGAGAGGCACTGGAACAGGTTGCCCAGGAAGGTTGTGGCTGCTCCCTTCCTGGAAGTGTTCACAGCCAGGTTGGACGAAGCCTTGAGTGACCTGTACTAGTGGGAGGTGTCCCTGCCTATGGCAGAGGGATGGAACTGGATGATCCTTGAGGTCCCTTCCAATCTTAGTATTCTATGATTCTATGATTACTGCTGGAAGAAACTATTCATACCTATTCACACATGCACAGGTCAATATGCACTGTTACAGCAAGTCAGCACAAAGGTTGTGTGTCTTAAGTTTCCCTCTCCCACCCTCCACTCTGATTAATTTTCTGAAAGAGCTGACTATCCTCTGCCCAGACCTGAAAATAAATGCATTCTGCTTTTTTTCAGTTATAGAATAAATAAAAATCTAAATTGCCTTTCTCCACAAACCTTGACTCTATTGCTACCTACAAAGCAGCCATTTGGTTTCCTGTACAGATTTCCACTAAAAGGCCCTGTAACAGCAATGCAGCTCTTCAAGGCTGTTTTACCACCAGCCTAGACAATTAAGCTACAGCCTGGTAGCATTACACAGGATAGGCACAATGAATTTGAGGCTTCTTAGAACAGAGAAAATTCACTTCTTTACATACACATGCCCACTCCTCTTTGAACACTTCAGTGTGACAGATTTTACCAGAATAAGTGATTACCACAGTATCTACACAGTTCTATTTTGATAGAGAAGTATAACAGTACTCACCATTTGTGTTAGCTGGAAGAACTGCGGGAGAAAAGCAAAGAAAAAATAAAGTTAAATGTATTGAAGTTACCTGAGAAAATAAGCATAGTCTAAAGGATAACTCTCTTCTCATTTTTCTTGACTATCTGTACTCTCCAGCCTGCAATCTCCGAAAAGTGTAATTTATTGTGATTTCAAGTGAATGCCTTATGAGGAGAGGCTGAAGGACCTGGGGCTTTTTAGTCTGGAGAAGACGAGACTGAGAGGGAATTTAATAAATGTTTATAAGTATCTGAGGGCTAGGTGTCAGGAAGGAGGGGACAGGCTCTTCTCACTTGCTCCCTGTGATAGGATGAGGAGCAATGGATGTAAGCTGCAGCACAGGAGGTTCCAGCTCAACACAAGGAGGAACTTTATCATAAGGGTCACAGAACACTGGAACAAGCTTCCCAGAGAGTCTGTGGAGTCTCCTTCTCTAGAGACTTTCAAGGCCTGTCTGGATGCATTCCTGTGTGACCTGAGCTATATTGTATGGTCCTACTCTGGCAAGGGGTTGGACTTGATGTCTTTGAGTCCCTTCCAACCCCTGACATCCTGTGATCCTGTGTGAATTTTGAGAGATAAAAATCACACTAAAATTGATCATCCAATTTCATCTTCTTTACCTGGTATTTTTTATTCCTTTGAGGTATCATGCTAAAAATATGCAGAAGATATTTGTGTATGTATATATGCACATAGAACCTGTCTTCAGTCTCAAAACTCCTGTGTTATTACCAATAACAGACTAAAGCAAACCTATAATAAACTAAAGCAAATGAGTACATGAAACAAAAATAATGCTGCATACGTCCATCTGTTATGGGACAAAGATTAATTTGCTCACTTAGAAAACACTTTGAGGCTCAATAGTAAGGTCTAACCCCACCCAAAATGTACCCTGTGCAAGCATTCTCCAAATGAAAAAGAACACACAAATTAAAATAAGTTCAAGCAAACAAAACCACAAAACAGAAAAGAAAAAAAACAAACAACAAAATAAACAAAGAAACCAAACTATAAACAGACTTCCAGAAACTTCATTAGAAATATTTACATGAAACATAGTGATAACATTATTTATGCTACGATAGTGTTTCTGGAGCAAGTGCAGAGGGCAACGAAGCTGGGGAAGGGCCTGAAGAATAAATCTTAGGATGAGTGACTGAAGGAGGTGGGGCTGTTTGCTTTGAAACAGAAGAGGCTGAGGGCAGACCTCATCACTGTCTACAGCTACCTGAAAGGACATTGTGGAGAGGCTGATGCTGGTCTCTTCTCACAGGTGACAGAACAAGAGGGAATGGTCTCAAGCTGGATAGGTTTAGACTGGACATTAGGAAACCTTTTTTCATGGAAAGAGTGGTCAGGCCTTAGAATGGGCTGCCCAGGGAGTCACCAACCCTGGTTGTGTTTAGAAGTTGTTTGGATGTGGTGCTTGAGGATATGGTTTAAGGGTGAACTTCGTAGAGTAGGGATAATGGTTGGACTTGGTGATCCTCAGGGTCTTTTCCAACTTTTCTGTGATTCTGCAGCAAGCTGCTGGAACAGAAGGTTAGAACTGAAGGTCTACCTGCCACACAGATCTGCTGTGTTCATCTTAAAGACTAAAGCAGCAGCTTCAGGAAACAGTATTGCTGGCAAGATTAAAAGTCCAGACTGAGTCTAACAACACTTACCTGAAAGCTTTGATGGGGACTTTCTTTTTTTGCTTGAAACCTTCAAGAACTCATCTATAAGTAGCTCATGAGCAAAAGCTCGTTTATCGGGATCTGGTTCAAAGCAACGCAGTATGAAAGCCTTGGCTTCTGCAGACATGGATTCAGGAATCTCTGGGTGTATTTTAAACATCCCCACCTGAGAAAGAGAGAGGGAAAATCAATGACCTACACTGTTCTTCTCCCAAACATTAAACAGCATTCAAAAAGTGTTTATATGGCAAAAGTGTTATACTGTTCTCAGCTTCTGACATTACCTTTCTATAATTCATCAATGCAGAGGAAAGAAACAACAAGCAACACTATTTCAAACTGTGTAAGCAATCACACTAATAAACCCCTGCAGTTGCAAGCAGAAGCTGTCACAAAGCAAAACCAAACAGCTGAATATCTGCTATTGCTCCATTATTCTCTTGAAAACCACACAGCACACCCACTCAGTTGAATCACCTCATTCTTCTTAACATCCTCACTAACCAAACGTTTTGTTTGTCTTCTTTGCCTGCAATCTTTAATTCTAGCTTCTCCAGAACAGTCAAAAGACTTCCTGTGTTTACAAATATGGGTCTGAGGTGTGCAGGGAAGATGTCTGACCTTAAACATAGCTGCTTGCGGTTCTCCCAGTTCATAAAACGGAGGTTTTCCTGTAGCCATCTCGATGATTGTGCATCCCAAAGACCAGATGTCTGCAGCCTTCCCATAGCCACGTGGCCCTTTGTCTATGATTTCTGGTGCCATATACTGAAGGGTACCTATTTAAAACACAGTTTGGTTTGGGGTTTTTTACCCCCCTCCCCCTCTAGGTACACTAGTGATGCAAATAACTAAAGGACAAGAAGAACAAAATCACTGAGGAGCGAGCAATAATGGGACAGCTGAATAACAAAGAGTGTTTTCTTTTTCAATTTCAACATTTCCCGTATGCATTCTACAGAAAACAAAATTCTAGTCAAATATTACTTGTGCTAGAAGTATCTAGTATTATCTACTCATCTGATGATATCACTTTTTGAGGTTAATTGCAATTATTAAGAGGTTTCAATGAGCTCTGAATCACAGAGGATTTTCATTTCCTCTATTAAAGATTAAAATAAGGAATGTTACTCTGAATTGCACCCAGAGACAAAAGGAACTGAAATCTGAAATTTGAACCTGAACTGAAATCTGAAATTTGAACTTGAACTAGCAGGTGGCATGAACCCCTTCTCTGAAGCAAGAGAATCAACCTTACACATCATACTACATTCTGATCCACTTAGAGCAAAAATAGAAGAGCAGAGGACAGAATTAAGATAACAGTCACTCGTCATTTCACATAATTATTTAATGAAGTGCCACTGCATGATTTAAATCAAATTATCAAACAGAATGTGGATCAAGTTAATTACAGGCTCTTTAGATAAGCAGCTCTGTAGATGAAGCCAGGATGTCCAAGCCAGTTGTAGAAGAGAAAAAAAGTTAGCTTTTGATCAGCAAGATAAAAAACACCCACCATGCGTACAGAAGAAGCACATTCAGATAGAACACAGGAAAGACACAGCTCTTCTGTTTTACAGGACTGTCATGTCAAGTGGAACTTCCAAAACAGCATTCATTCTCTTTGAACAGTGCATACAAATATGGAGCATAGTTTAAGATTAGAGCTACACAAAAAGTTATTCTCCAGCAGCCTTTCATATTGATGTGAATCAAAGTTCAGCAGCTGTGGGATTCTGACCCTACATGCAAGTTTGAGTGAGAAGAGAGTCTCCTCTGAGAACATACCAGTGAAAGTTTCAGTACATGGGTTGATTCCTGCAAGTCTCTTTGAAGTTCCAAAGTCTGAAATCTTTAACACTCCACTATAGGTATTGATAAGCACGTTATCACCCTGAGGAACAGAACATTCAGAGCAATTATTTTTCTCTGCTGACTCTCCATCGAAAACTTCTTGCATAGCTTGTTATCTACAATGCACTCTTTGGTAAGTAATGATTATCTTAAAGCTTTTAAAGAGGGGAAATGAAAGAAGAATCAATAGTGTCCTGCCTTATGCAATCCCATTATCAGAAACTTCACTTCAAAGTAAATTGGCCCTACTACAGGAACATACAGGAATTCAGTCCAAGAATACTCAGAGAAGGGGGGGAAAGGCTGCCTTTTTCTGTAATCATTGTTTGTTTGGGTTTTTTTTTCCTTTTAAAAAGGGAATGTTTTCATCTGCAGTCTCCTTGGAAAATAACTTGCTAATATCCCATCCACTGGAAGGCTGTGCTGCCATTCAGACAGACTTAGAGAGGCTGGAGGGTTGGGCAGGGAGAAATTGAATGAAATTCAGTGAGGGCAAGTGTAGAGTCTTGAAGCTGGGAAAGAACAACCCCAGGTATGAGCATAGGTTGGGGACGGACCTGTTGGAAGGCAATGAAGGGGAAAAAGTTCCTAGTAGATGAGAGGTTGACCATGAGCCAGCAGTGTGCTCTTGTGGCAAGGAGGGCCAGTGCCATTCTGGGGTGTGTAAGGTCTGTGGTTAACCCTGGTGAGGCTGTGTCTGGAATACTGTGTCCAGTTCTACGCCTTCCAGTTCAAGAAGGACATAGAACTGCTTGAGAGAATCCAGCACAGAGCCACAAAGATGATTAAGTGAATGGAACATCTCTCTCACCAGGATAGACTGAGGGAGCTGGGGCTCTTTAGCTTGGAGAGGAGGAGACGGAGAGGTGACCTCATTAATGCTTATAAATATGGAAAGGGTGAGTGCCAAGAGGATGGATCCAGGTCTGCTCAGTGATGCCCAATGACAGGACAAGGGGCCATGGGTGGAAGTTGAGGCCTAGGAAGTTCCATGGAAACATCAGGAAGAATTTTTTCCCCCTTGAGGGTGACAGTACTGGAACAGGCTGCCCAGGGAGGTTGTGGAGTCTCCCTCTCTGGAGATACTCAAGATGTGCCTGGATGCATTCCTGTGTGATCTGCTCTAGGTGATCCTGCTCTGGCAAGCGGGTTGGACTGGATGAGCTTTTGAGGTCCCTTCCTGCCCCTGACATTCTGTGATTCTGTGATTTACTTCTAATAAGCTTTCATGAAAGTTGGAACAGGTACATCACATGTTATTATATATATAAATTCTTTTAAAATTAATAAAACCCTCCATATTTTAGTGTTGCAAATTCAAATCAACAATGGTTCACTTACCTAACCCAAATTTCCTAATAACAGAGAGGGTATGTGAGAACAAAGAAGCTTCAGATAAAAAGGTTTTAAATCAGAGGACAAAGAAATGGTTATGCAGTTACATAAGACTATCAGGCTCAATCCTCTGCAAATTCTTACCTTTATGTCTCGATGCACTATTTGGTTGTCATGGAGGTATTTTAATCCTTCAAGAATCTGCTTGGTGTAGAATCCAATTGTCTGCTCATTATTTTTTAATGGTCCCCATTTTGATCGTAGAAGTGCAGAAAGGCTGCCTATTATTTTGGAGAGAGAAAAAAGTGAGGCTACAAAACTAATTAAGTTCTGCCTTCTTCCCAAAGGAAAAACAAATTAACAACAAATACCAGTCCCAAAACAAGTGCAGGTTCCTCTTCTGTAACCAAAGGCATCTCCCAGTGAATGCTAACTTGTATCATTACCAACCTGAGTAAATAAAGAGAGCCTCAGTATCTCCACTGGACTCAGTTGCAGCAGAGGAGTGAATGCTTCCTCAAGCAGGCAAATCAAAGCCCATTTATTTGATCTGCTTTCCTCTCTCCTCTGCCTGGGCAGGTTGCCCCAGAAGAATGGTGTAAAAAAGTGAAGAAGTGTGAGTGTGCTTTGCATGTCTTTGCATATACACCACCTCCAGCTTCTCAAAAAACTAATCCCAAGGAGTGGGATTTCTGTTGCATCTAGCTGTTGTGTGGTCTCAAAGAGAAGCCACAATCATCCATCGCCTTCCTCTTGTGTCAGGTATCTGAGGATGGCTCTGATACTAGCTACAGTTTCTCTACTAGTATGACCACAAATCATCTCTGATTCTGTATTAGGTTTGTGTGGAAAAGTTTTGGTAGTGGGGAGACTACTGAAGTGGCTTCTGAGAAGCTGCTAGGAGCTTCCTTCACATCTGATGGCTCCCCACTGGCAAAGACTGAGCTCATCAGCCATGGTGATAGACCTTCTATGATAATGTATGTAAGAAAGGGGTAAAAGTTGATGGGCAGCTGTAGGCAGAGAGAGTAGTGGGAGTATGTGAGAGAAACAATTCTGCAGACACCAAAGTCAATGAAGAAGAAAGGGGAGGAGGTGCCCCAGGTGTCAGAGTGAAGATGCCCTGGCACCCTACTTGTTACCATGGTTGAGGTTACAGCAGGGTTCCCTGCTGCCCATGGAGATTAACAGTGGAACAGATATTCACCTGCAGCCTGTGAAGGACCCCATGCCAGAGTAGGTAGATGCCCAAAGGAGGCTGTGACCCTGTGGGAAGCCCATACTGGAGCAGGTTCCTGCCAGGCCCTGTGGCCCTATACAGAGAGGAGCCCACACCAGAGCAGGTTTGGTGGCATGACTTGTGATTCCATGGAGGACCCACACTGGAGTACTCTGATCCCGAAGGACTGCACCTCATGGAACAGACTTATGCTGGACACACACTTTGTGAAGAACCTGCAGCCCTTGGGAAGAATGCATGTTGGAGAAGTTCAGAGAGGACTATCTCCCATGGGAGGGACCTCATGTTGGAGCAGGGGAAAAATATGGAGTCCTCCCTATGATGGGGAAGAAGTGGCAGAGACAATGTGTGATGATGAACTGACTGCAACCTTCATTCCCTATCCCTCTGTGCTGCTTGGCAGGGAGAGGAGGTAGAGAAATTCGGAGTAGAGTTAAACCCG
>VWYK01090764.1:0-12066 GCA_013399775.1 Semnornis frantzii | reverse complement strand
TATTTGAATGAGATGTGTATGTTTGCTTTGAGTTTTATTCTGGGTGTTATTAACCATTTAGTATCTGATGTTTGAATGAGATGTGTAAGCTTGGTTTGTTTTTATTTTGGATGTTATTAGCCATTTAGTATCTATGCTCTGATATTTGAATGAGATGTGTAAATTTGCTTTGGTTTTATTTTGAGTGTTATTAACCATTTAGTATCTATGATATTTGAATGAGATGTGTAAGTTGGTTTTGGTTTTGGTTTGGGTGTTACTAACCATTTAGTATCTATGATACTTGAATGAGATGTGTAAGTTGGTTTTGCTTTTATTTTGGATGTTATTAACCATTTAGTATCTATGATATTTGAATGAGATGTGTAAGTTTGCTTTGCTTTTATTTTGGATGTTACTAACCATTTAGTGCCTATGATATTTGAATGAGATGTGTAAATTTTCTTTGAGTCTTATTTATTTTGTTGTTTTTTTTAGGTTAAAATGGGTTTGCTGGTAGACTTGACAAACACCACTAGATTCTATGATAGGAATGATATAGAGAAGGAAGGGATTAAATATATAAAGCTCCAATGTAAAGGGTAAGTTGTCACTTCACTTCTTTAATATATAGCTTTGAATTGGAAAATTCAAGTAATTCACCTTTGTGATTTCTCTTTTTCCCCTCTTCCCTTTCCCTTAGCTGTCTCCTAATCTCTGTGTTCCTACATTTTCCAGGCATGGTGAGTGCCCCACACCTGAGAATACAGAAACATTTATCCGTGTTTGTGAACACTTCAGTGATAAGAATCCCTCAGAGCTCATAGGTTTGTCTTCTTATCTCCATTACATCCATCTTCTAGCCTTCATTACTTTTTACTCTTAATTTTATTTCAGTTTTACTCATAACTGCATTTAAAGTCTAAGCAATTTCCTCCAAAGTTTATGTGTATATAGGTTTGATTGCTTTTGCTCCAGAAACTAGGTTTCCTTTTCTTTTTTTTAACATAAACTAGTACATTTCTGCATCCATCAAATGATTACAGCTCTTGACTTAAGATAGGAAAATATAGAGGTTTAAGAACTGTCTACAAGTAGCTTATACTTGGCCTTGTGTTATTGTAATTTCTCCTGTTAGAAATGGAGGTTATGTAATGTCTAAGCATTGCTTTGGCATTTGATGGTCTGAAGAGCAGCCCTGAGGAAAAGGCCCTGAGGGTCTTGGTTGATGAAAAGCTCAAGATGAGGCTGCAGTGTGAGTGCAGCCCAGACAGCAACTGTGTGCTGGGCTGCAGTAAGAGCAGTGTGGGCAGCAGGGCAAGGGAGGGGATTCTGCCCCTTTGCTCTGCTCTCCTCAGACCCCAGCTGCAGTCCTGGGTGCAGTTCTGGAGNTCCCTGGAGGTGTTGAAGGCCAGGTTGGAGGAGGCCTTGAGTGCCCTGTGCTAGTGGGAGGTGTCCCTGCCTATGGCAGGGGGTTGGAACTGGCTGATGATCCTCGAGGTCCATTCCAACCTAAACTGTTGTATGATTCTAAGCTATGATTTCTAACTGAATGATTTGAGATTCCCTAGCAAATCTCAGACAGCAACTGATTAATTGATAGAAACTGGTAGTAGATAGTAGTCTAAGTATTTTCTTTTGTGGTGTTCCTTCAGATGCTCTTAAGGAAGGTTGTGGGTTGTGTGTTTGTGGGGTTTTTTTTTGTCAGAGCACATTAAGCTTTCAGATCAATTTGGGTGGCTTCTAGTTTTAGTTAAAAGCATTTTATTATGATTTTTTTGTGAAGCATTTAAATGTTCCACTCTTATCTGCAAGCTGTCAGGGACAAGAGATTACTTTGCAGCTGATTTTCCAGGGTTAAAAAGGGTATTGTCTTCAAGCCTCTTTGATAATGCTGCAGGCTTCCTGAATCTGAGTGTCTGTGACTTAGAGGAATGCATGGAGCAGTTGTTTGTGTAGGTGTCATTGATGAGCTTGGTAAACTAAGCTGGTGTGTTCATGCACCAGCTTATATAACACTCTGCAATAGGTGAGATTGTTGGAAGGGACCTTTGGGAATCAGCTAGGCTGTTGCTCTTCCTTAGAGCAGGCTCAGCTAAAGCAGCTTGCTCAGGGTTGTGCCCATTGGAGTTTTGACCATCTGCAAGCTTGGATACTCTGTGAGCTCTTCTGGCAAGCTCTTCCAGTGTTTGCTCACCCTCACAATTACAGTTTTGTTCAGGGAAGCCTGGAGAAGAGGAAACTCAGGAGGGACCTTATCACTCTCTACAACTACCTGAAAGGAAGTTGTAGTCAGATGTGGGTTGGACTCTTCTCCCAGGCAACTTGTGGCAGGACAAAAGGGCATGGTCTGAAGCTGTGCCAGGGGAGGGTTAGCTTATTAGGATACTAAGGAGCACTTCCTAATGGAAAGGGTGATTAGACACTGGGGTGACCTGCCCAGGGAGGTGGTGGAGTCACCATCCCTGGAGGTGTGTAAGAACAACTTGGATGTGGCACTTGGTGGCCTGATTTAGCTGATGTGGTGGTGTTAGGTCATAGGCTGCACTTGATCTCAGAGTTCTTTTCCAACCTCAATGACTCTGTGAAACTTATTTCAATGAGTACCCATTGCTTCTTGTCCTGTTACAAGATACCACTGAAAGTCCTTTTTTGTTTGTTTTTAAGTGCTTGAGCACACACTTTTCCCCATAATTTTTCTTTTAGGTACTTTCATATGTTTTGTTTCACACAGATTGCAATTCTAATTTGAGAATTAAACTGCAGTGCAAGTATGTGATAAGAAAAATGAGAGACTGCTGCAGGAGAATGAGTGGGATCAGTCATCAGCTACTTCAGAACTTGAAATATTATTGATGACTGTCTGACCCCATTCACTCTCCTTTCACAGTTCCTCAATTTGGTCTTCCAGCAATATTTCACAACTTGAAATATTGCTGTGGTCAGCAATTTATATGGAGCATGAATAGCACAGTGATATCCTACAAGCAGCAGTCCTATTTAACTGATATTTCAGCATTTAAAATGCTGCTTTTAGTGTTGGGCTACTAACTTTTTGACTTCTTTGAATTTTGTAATGTTTTTCTGTTATTCAGATTGTTTCTATGGAGGAAGTAATGAGATGAGCTTCAACAAGGCCAAATCACAGGACCTACATTTGGGCCACAGCAACCCTAAGCAGTGCTACAGGCTTGGGGCAGCTGGAGAGCTGCATGGCAGAAAGGGACCTGGGGGTTGTAATGGACAAACTCAATATAGAATCATAGAATGGTAAAGTTGGAAGGGACCTCAAGGATCATCTAGTTGCAACCCCCTGCCATAGGCAGGGACACCTCCTACTAGTACAGGTCACTCAAGGCCTCATCCAACCTGGCCTTATGGGCCAGCAGTGTGCCCAGGTGGCCAAGAAAGCCAATGGCATCCTGGCTGGGATTAGAAATGCTGTGGCCAGCAGCAGCAGGGAGGAGATTGTCCCCTTGGACTCTGCTCTGGGGAGGCCACAACTGGAGTGCTGTGTTCAGTACAAGAGAGATGTGGAGGTGCTGGAGGCAGTGCAGAGGAGGGCAAGGAAGCTGGGGAAGGGCCTGGGGAGTAAATCTGATAAGTGACTGAAGAAGTTGGGGCTGGGTAGTGTGAACCAGAGGAGGCTGAGGGCAGAGCTCATTACTATCTGCAGCTACCTGAAAGGAGGTTGTAGAGAGGTTGGTGCTGGTCACAGGCTCATAGCATGTTAGAGGTTGGAAGGGACCCAAAGAGATCATTGAGTCCAAACCCCCTGCCAGAGCAGGACCATACAATCTAGCTCAGGTCATGGAGGAATGCATCCAGACAGACCTTGAAGGTCTCCAGAGAAGGAGACTCCACAACTTCTCTGGGGAGCCTCTTCCAGTGCTCTGAGACCCTTACAGTAAAGAAGTTTCCCCTTGTGTTGAGCTGGAACCTCCTGTGCTGCAACTTCCATCCACTGCTCCTTGTCCTATCCCAGGCAGCAGTGAGCAGAGCCTGTCTCCCCGCCTCCTGACCCTCAGCCCTCAGATAACACTCAGATATTGATAAATATTTGTTAAATCCCCTCTCAGTCTTCTCCTCTCCAGACTAAGCAGCCCCAGGTCCCTCAGTCTCTCCTCACCAGGCAGTGCTCCAGTCCCTTAATCATCCTCATAGCCCTCCACTGGATTCTCTCCAGCAGATCCCTGTCCCTCTTAAATTGGGAAACCCAAAACTGAATGCAGTGCTCAAAATGAGGTCTCACCAGAGCAGAGTAGAGGATCTAGTCTCACAGGTATTTAGTGATAGAAGAAGAGGGAATGGCCTCAAACTGTGGCTGGGTAGGTTTATACTGGACATTAGGAAACATTGTTTCACATCAAGAGTCATCAGGCACTGGAATGAGCTGCCCAGGGAGGTGCTGGAGTCCTCAACCCTGGCTGTGTTTGAAGGTGGTTTGGATGTGGTGCTTGGGGCTATGGTCCAGGGTGAACATTGTAGAGTAGGGTTCTGGGTTGGACTTGCTGGTCCTGGGGAGTCTATTTCAACGTTTCTGTGATTCTGTGGCAAACAAAAATCCAACTAGAGTCAGGAAGAGGAGAATATCTTGACTGAGCTTTTAAATAACCTGTAATTTAGACTTCTGTAGTAAATAAAATGTTGGGATTTTACATTTCCATTCCTTGTAAAGTTCTCTTCCATCTGGGAAGTTGTTTCTGGTTCTGAACAGTTGTTTCCTGTAACAGAAGGTCAGAGGGACTGGCATGGAGAGTGTCCCTTATCAAAAAGCAAAGCAGGCTGCAGAAGGGCTAGCACTGCATGCACCCTGTGTGATCTTTCCCTTCCAAGCTGTGGCTCTCATTGCTGAGATGCTTCTTATCTTTGTCATGTGTACAAAATTATTGACTTAACCTTTTTGGTAGCAGGTTGTCCCAGGTTACTACCAAGCAGATAGTAACAACTGCAGGACTTACTGATAGTGACTGTGTGCAGTGTCAGTTCCAGTGTCAAGATGAGATAAGATAAGAGAGGGAAATGTGAATGAAAAGTGAACAAAATGTTCAATTCAGCTAGAACAACACAGAATGGAAATGTTACTTTTGCAACTGGAAGGGCTGGAGTGTGCCTGGCTAACCTCAAGGAAACAAAATGCAAACAAAAAAAACCCCAATACTCAACCCCCAGAAATTATTACTGGAAACAAATTCTATGTGGAAGCTAAAATTGATTTAATTTTATGCAAGTCATAATAGTTTTTAGTGTTGTTCAATGCTTACAATGGATGAATCCAAAGAAACAGTAAGAAGCTTGGTGGGGTAGCCACAAAGCCTGACCCTATACAGTTGACATATTACTGTTGACCTATATAAAGTTTTCTGGTTTTTACCTGTTTACTCTTGTAGATGTGTTCTGTATCTTAAATTATGAAATTAAAAAATAAAAAGAATACTTAAAGGGTAGGGTAGAATTTAGTAAAAAGGATAGCTATTAGCATTTTGTCTGAATAAGCATCAAGTGAGTTGGTGCTTAACTTACTTTTTTTACTAACAATGGTAGGGAAATGAGGAAATATCTCCTATGAGGACAGGCTGAAAGAGTTGGGGTTGTTCAGTTTGGAGAAGAGAAGGCTTTGATGAGACCTTATTAGAATCATAGAATGGTAAGGTTGGAAGGGACCTCAAGGATCATCCAGTTCCAACCCCCTGCCATAGGCAGGGACACCTCCCACTAGCACAGAGCACTCAAGGCCTCCTCCAACCTGGCCTTGAACCCCTCCAGGGAGGGAGCAGCCACAACCTCCCTGGGCAACCTGTGCCAGTGTCTCACCACCCTCACTGCAAACAACTTCCTCCTAACATCCACTTTCAATCTCCCCTCTGCCACTTCAAACCCATTGCCCTTGTCCTGCCATTCCAAGCCCTTGTCCATAGTCTCTCCCCAACCTTCCTGCAGCCCCCTTCAGATCCTGGAAGGCTACTCTAAGGTTTCCTGGAAGCCTTCTCCAGGCTGCAGAGCCCCAACTCTCTCAGCCTGTCCTCACAGCACAGCTGCTGCAGCCCTCTCAGCATCTTCCTGGCCTCCTCTGGACCTACTCTAACAGTTCCATATCCTTCCTGTGCTGGGGGCTCCAGAACTGCACCCAGGACTGCAACTGGGGTCTGAAGAGAGCAGAGCCAAGGGGCAGGATCCCCTCCCTTGCCCTGCTGCCCACACTGCTCTTGCTGCAGCCCAGCACACAGTTGCTGTCTGGGCTGCACTCACACTGCAGCCTCCTCTTGAGCTTTTCCTCACCCCACACCCCCAGGGCCTTTTCCTCAGGGCTGCTCTCAGCCATTCCCCACCCAACCTGGAGCTGTGCTTGGGACTGTTCCTACCCAGGTGCAGGACCTTACACTTGGCCTTGTTGATTGTCATGAGGTTGGCCTGGGCACAGCTCTGCAGCCTGTCCAGGTCCCTCTGGATGGATCCCTGCCCTCTAGCAAGTCGACTGTGCCACACATCTGCAGGCCTGCTGAGGGTGCACTGATTCCTCTGTCCATGTCACTGACAAAGATGTTAAACAGCCCTGGGCCTTCCAGTGGCCTTCCAGTATTTGAAGGGGGCTACAAGAAAGCCACTGAGGGACCTTTATTGATGTCAGGTAGTGATAGGACTGGGGATAATGGATCCAAGCTAGAGTAAGGGAGATTTAGATTAGATGTTAGAAGAAGTTCTTCAGCATGGGGTGGTGAGACACTGGCACAGGTTGCCCATGGAGGTGGTGGAAGCCTCATCCCTGGATGTTTTTAAGGCCAGACTGGATGTGGCTCTGGGCAGCCTGCTCTAGTGTGAGGTGTCCCTGCCCATGGCAGGGGGGTTGCAACTGGATGATCCTTGAGGTCCCTTCTAACCCTGACAATTCTGTGCAATCAGGAAAAGCTCAAGTGACTTGCTTTAGAATCACAACTGAAAAATATATTAATATTGTGAACAATCTGCTTAACTCTTGGTGGAAAGTTGGATATTTAGAATTTTAAATGCAGTGTTAGGAAGAGGCAGCATTTTGCCAGAATTCTTGATGACATTTTTAATAGCACAAGTTCTCAGTCTGGTTTCTTTTTCACTAGATGGAGCTGTTGCCTTGAGAGAAAAAAGAAGTTCCAATGCTTTTGACTCTTCTTTTATTAGGGAATGAGTTCAATAAACTAAAAGCTGAAGGCTTAATTGTTGGGTGTTTTTTTTTATGACATTGCAAAGATAGGTAATTCAAGGTGGCTGTGCTGCTATATACTTTTATTTTTGTGGGTTTTTTTCCCCCTTTGGTTGGGTTTGTTTGTTTGTTTTCAAAATTAGTAAGCCCGGTCTCAGCATCTTAATAGCAAATTCATAACAGAACTGTGATGTATTGGCAGTGCTTTCAAGTTTGAGGTAGAATAGTGTGGATGTGATTTTTATGCCTGATGGTGTGAAATGAATGTCATGCTTATTCAATCCACTAAAAGCACAATTACTGAATTGATTGTGTTGTCTTCTGAGAAGCAATTAACCAGTCTTAAAAAATTACTTACAATCTTATCTGTATTAACCATA
Organism: Semnornis frantzii; assembly: GCA_013399775.1. Classification (NCBI taxonomy): domain Eukaryota; kingdom Metazoa; phylum Chordata; class Aves; order Piciformes; family Ramphastidae; genus Semnornis; species Semnornis frantzii. The sequence continues at coordinate 4,530 of VWYK01090764.1, read as the reverse complement.
TTTCAGCTGCATTAAGTTTGTTCTCTTGAGTTGGGGTAAACTGAAGTATCCTGTCCTCTTGTTGCTAGTCACTTGCAGGACAAGTGAAATAAATTGCTTTTTAGGCTTATAGAATCATAGAAGGGTTTAGGATGGAAGGGACCTCAAGGATCATCCAGTTCCAAGCCCCTGCCATAGGCAGGGACACCTCCCACTAGCACAGGGCACTCAAGGCCTCCTCCAACCTGGCCTTCAACACCTCCAGGGAGGGAGCAGCCACAACCTCCCTGGGCAACCTGTGCCAGTGTCTCACCACCCTCACTGCAAACAACTTCCTCCTAACATCCAGTTTCAGTCTCCCCTCTGCCAGGTCAAACCCATTGCCCCTTGTCCTGGCATTCCCAGACCTTGTCAATAGTCCCTCCCCAACCTTCCTGTAGCCGCCTTCAGATCCTGCAAGGCTACTCTAAGGTCTCCTGGAAACCTTCTCTTCTGCAGGCTGCAGAGCCCCAGCTCTTGTAGCCTTTCCTCATAGCAGAGCTGCTGCAGTCCTCTGATGTGACTTGATGGGGAGATAACTCTTTATTGCTGCTTATGGAGGTAGAAGGATCCAAAAACGTGTTTTGGAAACTGAAATGTTTATTAAAGCTACTTGCAAATAATGATGCCATGTCCTTCTCTTGTCTAGGTGTCCATTGCACCCATGGTTTCAACAGAACTGGATTTCTGATCTGTGCCTTTTTGGTTGAGAAGTTGGACTGGAGGTAACTTCAAATGTTAATTCCTAGAGGTTTTATGATGGTTTGGGAGTTCCTTGCCCCGCCACACTTTGTAAATCCCCCAGACTAGACTCAGCCAGCTGGAAGTTAAGGACTGAAGCTCTGTTTACAGCTCAGCACAGTGTACAAGCAGAGATATACACTATGTACACGAATAGTTACAGAAATATACAAGTTAAAGGTAATACAGAAACACAACTCCCCTCCCAGAAATCAGAGACCCCAGGAGGGGCTCCCAACCACCCTTCCACCTTCTCCCCACCCCTACACCTTACCCCAAGGTTTGCCTTCCATGCAAGGTGAGTTTGGAGGATGGCCCAGGGGGGTTAGAAGGAAAGTGGTTAGTGAGGTTACTTGGCAGAGGGGAGAAGGCAAGTAGCTAGACATCCTGAGAGTGTCTATGCCCAAGTCTCTTATCTTTGTTTTGTATTCTTTTCTTACACATCTCAGCAAGCCTATGAGTGAAGCAGACATCACCATTGTTTTCCTTTCACAGCCTATAATATAATTTTCATTAAAATATTCCAATTAGCCTTGAGACAGCAGAGGTTTACAGGGAGTGACCAAAGGTATCTTCAGTATCTTTCACTTGTTCTGACAGCTATTCACTGTTTGTTATCTTAAAACTGCTTTCTCTAATCTTGAGCAAACAGTCTGTATTAACATGATTTATGTAATTCCTTGGTAGCTTAACCTGTTTCAGTCAAACCTTCCAGGTCCAGCAGGTCAAAAGTCAGCTGTACCTGCCACGTGTGGGCCTTTAGGAGGGTTTATATTATATTGTGTCTCTTCCCTGTGCCACATCCCACACTTTGAGTATGAATGTAGAGTTCAGATGTGCTCTGAAGATAATTTCTTATCGTTTTATATAGAGTTACATGTAACCTTTCATTTTTCTTTTAGTTTAGTATTTTTGAGTTTATTGGTTTTGAGTTTAAAGAGAAGTTAGCCAGAAGAACAGCACAGAGACATACTTGCTTCTGAAGAGTCAGGAGGAGACCCTGTTTCTAGCTTACTGTTTCACAGGAAGTTTGGAGTTGGAAGGGACCTCTGGAGATCTTCCAATCCAACCCCCCTGCCAGAGCAGGACCATAGAATGTAGTGCAGGCTGCAGAGGAATGCAGCCAGATGAGTTTCAGTGAAACCTACAGCATTTTTCTCTGCAGACTCATCTGGGTTTATTGTGATTTTATAATGTGAGTTACAATGTGGGTCCTTTCATAGAGTCATGATTTTACTTATGGTGAAACAGACTTGGCTGTATGATGTTGGTGAGTTTGACTTTTGTCACGAACACTGTGATGGGCAAGATGTGTTTATTAACTAGGCCTTTAACCATTCTAATGATACTTTGTGTTCTTTAAGTGAAGAAAATTCTGCTCCTATTGCAGCATTTTCTTATGGACATAAAGTTATTTGGTGCTTAGCATGTATATATGCAAACTATTTGCAAAGAGCTAGGTCATTTTTCTCTGATAGTAAACTTGAAATAAAGACATTCACAGAGTCACAAAATCACAGAATGTTAGAGGTGGGAAGGGACCTCCACAGATCATCCAGTCCAACCCCCTGCCAAGGCAGCATCACCCAGGGTAGTCCGCACAGGAAGGCATCCAGGTGGGTTTTGAAAGTCTCAGAGTCTCCTTAGACTCCACAACCTCCCTGGGCAACCTGTTCCAGGGCTCTGTCACCCTCACTCTCAAGAAGTTTCTCCTTAGGCAAAGCTCTTCTCAGTGGTTCACAGTAAAAAGTCGTAGAATTATAGAATGGTAAGGTTGAAAGGGACCTCAAGGATCATCCAGTTCCAACCCCCTGCCATAGGCAGGGACACCTCCCACTAGCACAGGGCACTCAAGGCCTCCTCCAACCTGGCCTTCAACACCTCCAGGGAGGGAGCAGCCACAACCTCCCTGGGCAACCTGTGCCAGTGTCTCACCACCCTCACTGTAAAGAACTTTCCAGGGACAGTGACTCCACCACTTCCCTGGGCAGCTCATTCCAATGCCAATCACTCTTGCTGGAAAGAACTTCCTCCTAACATCCAGCCTGAACCTGCTCTGGTGCAGCTTTAGGCTGTGTCCCCTCATTGTGTCCCTGGGTGCCTGGCAGAAGGGATCAACCCCAGCTGGCCACAACCTCCTTTCAGGTAGCTGCAGAGAGCAATGAGGTCTGCCCTGAACCTCCTCTTCTGCAGGTTGCACACCCCCAGCTCCCTCAGCCTCTCCTCACAATGCTCCAGGCCCCTCCCCAGCCTTGCTGCCCTTCTCTGGACACCTTCCAGCATCTCAAAATCTTTCTTAAATTGAGGGGCCCAGAACTGGACACAGAACTCAAGGTGTAGCCTGACCAGTGCTGAGCACAGGGGCAGAAGGACTTCCCTGGTCCGGCTGACCACACTGTTCCTGATCCAGACCAGGATGCCACTGGCCCTGTTGGCCACCTGGGCACACTGCTGGCTCATGTTCAGCTGCTGTCGACCAGCACCTCCAGGTCCCTTTCTGTCTTTTTCTGCCTGTTCTGGGAAATTTGCCCCATAAATTTCTCAGTGTCCTTCCCATACTGTATAGATCATTCAAAAAAACCCAACAACCAAGCAAACAGAAAAACCAAAAAACCCAACCCCCCAAAAATCTAAAAGGCTTTTGTATTTAAATTATTTTTTCCCATTTTAGCTATATATTTTCCTTCTTCCAGTGGCAGGCAAGTTTCTCATCTGAAAAGAAAATCTTTTCACACATGTAATGTGTGCTTTTGTTCCAGCTTTAAGATAGGTGCTTGTCAAGAAACCTAACAGGGACAGGTACCTTTGGTGCTTTATCCTCTCTTTTATTTAGCAAGATGTTGAAATGTTTATCCATGGAGCATTAACTGCTGGATGCAGCCATGATGAATTGAAGGCAGAATTCTGTCCAGTGCTTTCTGTTTAAGATTTTCCTAAGATCTGTGAAATTAGCCACAATGAAACCTTTGTGCTGTGCTTGCTGTTTGGAGTCTTTTGCAGTTGGTTAGTGAAGATGTGTGACTGTTAGTTTTGGTTTCTAATTTTTTTTTGTGTGTGGTCCAATCTGCACTTTAATAAAGCCCTTAAGCTTAAGTGTGAGCTGCATACTAAAAAGACTTCTGAATTAGAGTTTTTTATGAGACACTTCTGTAAGGAGAAGTAATTTCAATAGATGAGGATGGTTTTTTCCCAGTGTGATGGCAAAACCACTAATGAAAGGAAATTTTTTTGTAACCATATTTGCATTTCAGCACCTGCATTGTTCTTCATTAAGTTTATTCATCTTTTTATTTGGTCTTTTTTTTTTGTCTTCATTTTGTCCTTAATTACTTACTTGTGTGCCACCCACCCCTTTTCTGTAGCAATAATGAAAATTTCACCTAGGTGACCAGCAGACCTCTGTTAGAGAATTACAGAATCAGAAGCATTCAGATTGGAAAAGTCCCTCAGGATCAACGAGTCCAATCCATAACTCTGCTTCCCAAGGTTCACCCTAAACCATAACCTCAAGCACCACATCCAAATAACTTTTAAACACATCCAGGGTTGATGACTCAACCACCTTTATAGCTGCAGTAAAGAGATGATGCAGTGCAGGCTGCAGTTACTTCTGAGAACTTATGCAATGGCTGCATAAGTGTGCAAAATCTTGTGCAACTGCAGTTGTTGCCAGACTGATCTAAGCATGATATTTCAAGTACTGTGGATGTTTTTGCAATGATCAGTTTGAAGGTTTAACAAGGCCAACTGCAGGGTCCTACACTCTGGCCA
>VWYK01090726.1:0-14818 GCA_013399775.1 Semnornis frantzii | reverse complement strand
GGCCAGCAGGGCAAGGGAGGTGATTCTTCCCCTTTATTCTGCTATTGTCAGACCCCACCTGGAGTACTGTGTACAGTTCTGGAGCCCCCAGCACAGGAAGGACATGGAAGTGTTGGAGCAGGTCCAGAGGAGGGCCATGAAGATGATCAAAGGGCTGCAGCAGGTCTGCTATGAGGACAGGCTACAAAAGTTGGGGCTCTTCAGCCTGGAGAAGAGAAGGCTTTGAGGAGACCTTGTATTAGCTTTCCAGTACCTGAAGGGGGCCTACAAGAAGGCTGGAGAGGGATTATTTACAGGATCTTGTAATGAGAGGACAAGGGTGTTGCTATGGACCGAGGAGACCACTTAACTCTTAGTGATCTTGACAAATAAATCTTCTTGACAAGTAAAACTTGTGTCTGTGACAGCAGGATTAGTGCTGAACGTGGTACCAAATTTACTGAAAACAAAACTCCTAACAGCATGGTAACAGTGGGGAACTCCAGTGTGGGGCCATGGCCCTAGATACAGGAATTTTGTTTGTCTGAAGTGTTAATTATACACTGAACAGCTCTTCTGTGAGATTGGTTAACTTTGAAGATCTAGCTAGTGGCAGATAGTCAACCACCATTACTGCTACAGATATTTTTTTGTTATGCATAGTTGTTCATTGCAAAATACATTGGCAGCTTTTGGAGGAAGAACTCCCTTCAGCACTGAAGTTGAGGGTCAGATGGCATTTGTATGGTATGGCTGCCTAGGCTGAAAGGCAAGTTAATGGCATTGCAAATTGTGTGCACCAAAATTTAGACCTGTGTGTGTAAGTTGATAGATGAGCCTGAATACGTGCTTGGAAGGAAAACAGTGTTGTTTGTAAAGTCTGAAACTGCATTGTGATGATTTTAGGCTCAGGTTTTACAGGAGAAGCTAAACCTGGTTGTGAGATGTCGCTGTGGTTTCTTGCCAGGTAAAAACATCTGTGTCACTAGAGTGAACTCAGAGCTTGCTTCTGCTGTGGTGCTCTGCAGCTGTGCACACCAGACTGAACATCCTCCAGTTTTGCACTGGAGCAGCTCTGAGAATCGTGCCTTCAATGATGTGACATTGACCATTTTAAAGTCCTGCAGCAAACAGTTTTCCTCTTCTGCTTCCCCCCCCTCAACCTTGTATTTCCCATACACAACCATAAAGCTGGAAGACAAAACTCCCAGCCTTCCTTATCCTGCTGGATCACTCATTCCAGTTTTGTTTCCCAGGGCTGCTGATGTTCGAACAACAATTGTTTTAGCTCAGCAGTGACAGTCTGAGAAGATTTGCATTGTGAAGTTGACAAGCCAAGGAGCAGAGTGGTGTGAGAGGAGGGGCTGGGTGGAGAGATGCTCTGCCAGACAGGCAGGAGAATCACTGTTGCAGTGGTTCTGCCCGGCTTTCACTCTGTCTCCCCAGGGAGGGAGCTTTTATCTCACTTCAGGCTTCTTCTCTGCCACACGAGAGGGAGGGAGAGTGGAGGAAGCAGAAGGGTCCTCTCACACTGCCTGGCTCACATCTGCAACAGCAGACCATGAGAAAGGGTCTCTTTGCTCCTATGGTCACTTCATCTTTGATTTAAAACTTTTACCCACTTCCACAAGGGGCAATGGAGGAGCAATATATTTCCAAACTTCACCCAGTAGTGGATTATGGAGCTGGGGTCTTTCTTCTGATCATAGGTGAGTCCTGCCTTTGTAGCCTGCTTGTTTGCTTCAAGGCTAGGAGCAGACACGGCAGAGATGCCCTGTCTGTGCTGTAATCAGCACCTGCAGCTCTAGAGGGAGCTGGAGGGAAATGACAGAAAATTTGTTTCCACACAGGTTCCTGCTTCTTGGCTTCACATCAGTTGGATACAGAATTAATCTCTGCTCTCAGATATTTCATTTAGATGCTTAAGACTTGCCAGCAGACCTTCGTTTCTGTGGCATCTCAAGTATTCAAAATAAGTTGCTTACTGCTTATTGTGGCATCTCATCTCTGTGAACTGAGAGACGAAGAAGCCCATTTCATAAGACTGATCAGGAGAGAGCAACTTTGATCTGCTCATTATGCATGAGGAGCACTTGTGCCTCGGTAGGATAAATTGGTAGAAAATAGCAGAGGGTTTCCAAATAAAACTTCTGGTTTTTATGATGGCCTGGTTTGCCCTGCTGAAGGCAGATTCACAGTGAAATACAACTGGGCTTATGCACCAGTCTGCTCCAGCATGGCTTTAGCAAAGTGGTTTCTTCCTTGTCTGTTTGTAATCAGGTGGTTTGCTTACTGTCGGGGCAGATTTAGAGAGAAGCTGAATTGGTTTAGCTGTGCAGTCCAACTGCATTTTGCTAAGATGCAGCTCATTGGAAAACCCAGAGTGAGATGCATTTAAGTAAAGCAAGCATGTATTTTTGTGTGCTTTAATAGAGAGGCTTTGGGCAGCAATGCTGGGCTTTAGCGTTTCGTATCTCTGTTCCTGTATGTGTTTCCCTGCACTGCATTGTACTGTCCCCTCAGTTGTGCTGACACCAGAGAGTACAACTCAGGGTGAGAAAAGTCACTGTCTGCAGAACAAAGAAGTGTTTTTCTTTTAATGCAAGTCAGTATACCAGCAGTTTTCTTACACAAAAGTAAATACATGGATGCAGTTCACTGTTCTGCCCCATGCCATACAGCGGCCTCACGGGTAGCAGGTTGGAAGGGAACAGCACATGTCAAAGTAAAAGAAAGGGTGGGTCTGGATGTCCACCCCGACGGAAAGACAAAGAAAGACTTCCCACCTCTTGTGCAGTGGTTAGAGCTCTCACAAAAGAAAGTTAAATAGGTTCTTTTTCCTCCTGAAGCCTGAGGATACCCCAGTATGCGGCTGTCATTTGGCAGGAGAGTGAGCTTCCCACCAAGTTGCGGGTTGCTGTCTGTCAGCAGGTGGTCTCATGCCACACCATCATGGGCATCTCTGTGAGTGCAGACATATGAATGGAGAGCTCAGAGAACTCTTCAAGCGTATCCAGAGGTGCCAACTGAACATGTGTGATTAGAAGATGAATGAAGGATGTGGGAGTCTCAGATTTGTACCTCTTACCTGTTTAAGGCTTTCTCTTGACATCTCTGCCCATTTTTTGATTGATGTAAATGTATTTATTCTATATATTGTTGCATGTGCATTTATTAAGACCTCTGTGGGCACTTTATTATGGAATATCTGTAAGCAAATGTAGCTTTTCTCCTTTCACAGGGACAAGGAAACGCAGCAGAATCTCTTTCAGTTTCTCTAGTTAATTTCTGACTTTAGAGGACACCTCAGTAAAACTCTTGATCAAAATGTAGCTCCAGAACAGTGTTCAATTGAAAGGAAACAAATTGTTCACTGTGTATAATTTTGGAATTGTTGAACACTTAGAAGCTCTATGGCATATCTGAATAGTGTCCTACAGATTCTTTTGCAAAGCTTTCTCTGCCTGTTGCTTGTCTCTGGCTAAACAATGTCTATGGTCTCTCAGACCACCAGAACAGTGTGGGTATCTGAACTGTGACACATAGTTATTTTGATCCTTTAACCAGCAAGGACCCTACAATGCCTGGTCAGCATGCTGACTGTCAAGGCAGCTCAGAGCCCAAGAAGCCTGTGTGGGGCCTTCAGTGGAAGATACATTGCAAAGAAGAAAGGCTTTGGGAAGGCACCAGATGGACAAATAGGACAAGCAGGCAGACAGATGAAGATCTTCAGTGGGAAGGAGAAATGGGGATATTACCAGGGAACGATGAAGCCATATAGGTCTGTTTTACTTGATAGCATGTTGTGCAAGATACTATGAGAGAGAGGAGCAAAGGAGTGTGGGCTAGTCACACGAGACAAGGCCCGCAGGAGAATAGGTGTGATATAATGCATGGAAAGGGAGTTGTGGCATAGAAGTGAGGAGCTATTGCATGATCATATGAAGGGACAAGACATGGCCTACTATTCACAGGAGGAAATTTCCTCTGATTGGTAGGGCTGGCCAGTGCTGCAGGAGGCTGTGAACAGAAAATCAAAGGAAATTTGCTCTAGCAAGTCTATACTGGAAACACAGCCTGACTGCAAAATTCCTGCTTGGTAGGGAGGCAGGAATTGAAACCCAAGAGCTGGCTGAAGCAAAACAGTGGATGCTGAGCTGTACAGCAGCTCTCAGAAATGCCATCCAGGTAGCACTTTCTATCTGCTAGTTTCGTTGCTGTAAGCTAAAGAGCAAGGTTTCATAGCAGGACAGAGAAGATGCATACTGGTGTGTTTTCAGAGCATCAGCACAGTGTTGGTGTGGGAGGTGCTGAGTTCTGCCTAGTCTCCCAGTCTGTTCTGTCTTCTAGAACGTAGTCCCAGACTAACTACCATCATTTCCCACATCTTTCATATTGTCAATGGTTTCCACAAGTGTGTTCATTATCTGATATTGTTGTCTGTGCTGACTCTTCCCTTACAGCCATCCTGACAGTCCTTGGAAATTCAGCCGTCCTTGCTACAGCTGTGAAACGCTCTTCCCTCCTGAAGTCACCAGAGCTGCTTACAGTCAACTTAGCAATAGCAGATATTGGAATGGCAATCAGCATGTATCCTTTGGCCATTGCATCTGCCTGGAATCATGCTTGGCTGGGAGGAGATGCATCCTGCATATATTATGCTCTGTTGGGTTTCCTTTTTGGTGTCTGCAGCATGATGACCCTGTGTGCCATGGCCGTGATTCGATTCCTTGTTACCAATACTTCCAAATCTAACAGTAAGCAAATACATTTCTGGTAACCATGTAGTGGTGCACCTGGGCTATGATATTCAGAGAGGTACTTTCTGGAACATGACAGAGGATCAGTTCAGTGACTCCAGGAATAAGCCTCAACTTTTAGTCTAATGTCACCCCCTAATGTTCCTAGAAGGATCTGATTAAATTCTTTGTTAAGCAATGAAGTCTCTCACTTCTGAGTAATACCAAATGAAACTACTTGAGAAGGGAGAGCCCAATTGGACCACATTGCCTGGTCTTCCTGTTTGTGTACAAGCAGACATACTGGAATTGGAGAGGAAGGATTATTCTTCTGGCATTCCTGGACTAAGAACATGGTACATTTTTGGTCAGCTTGATCTTCTAAAGCTTCCTGATTTACTATAGATCAGTACTGAGGGTTGCACTCAGGTCTCACCTGATTCATGGACACTCTCTGTTACATTTCTCAAGAATACGAAAAATTAGGGAACCGTAGCAGCAGCCCAGGAATATTTGTAGACACCATTCTTCTATTTGAGAAGGAGTTACGGCAGAAACTTCCCATAACATATACTTGCTCGTACTCTTTCTTGCAGGTAGAATCACCAGAACCACTGTTTGCATCTTGATTATTTTCATCTGGCTCTACTCCTTGTTCTGGGCCATTCTGCCCTTGGTAGGCTGGGGCTACTATGGCCCTGAGCCATTTGGCATCTCTTGTACCATAGCCTGGAGCAAGTTTCACAACTCCTCCAATGGCTTTTCATTCATCCTGAGCACGTTCCTCCTGTGCACAGTTCTGCCTGCACTGACCATCGTTGCCTGTTACTTGGGAATTGCCTGGAAGGTTCATAAAGCATACCAAGAGATCCAGAATATTGACAGGATCCCTAATGCAGCTAAACTGGAGAAGAAGCTGACACTGGTGAGTTATCCTAGTGATGAGAAAAGTCTGCAGTAATCAGGAGCCTGCAGAAAACTAGCTGTGCTCATGCATGGTTCATGATGACCTTTTATTGCTTTTGTCTAGTACTGACCAAAAATGGAGATGTGGTTTTAGTCTCACCCACATTCTGCATTCCTCAAAGGAGCAGAGGTCTCCTGAAAATCTTGACATTTCAGGAGCTTGGACAGGCTAATATATCATAGGTACAGTGCAGTTTGCTAAATTTTTAGGAAGTTGCATCCAAGATTTCTACTGACATACAGCTTTCCAGTCATGCTGAAATAGCTGTTGAATCCTTTCCTGTAGCTGGGGTAGAGGTATATTTTAGTTGACTGAATGCCTATTTTGAGTGAGAGCTACACATAAATCTTGTATGAAAAGAGGATTTTCTAATACAACAATTTTCAAATAAGCACTTCAGTTGCTCATTTCATGTGGAAATGCAGAGCTGACCCAAGCTTTCCGTAGGCCAATCTACAGGTAGGCAATACCATCTGGTTGGGCTGTGTCTTCCATGACATATTGCAGCCAGTAGGGGAAGGAGATGAAACAACTGCATATATATGTACTGTTTAATGTTACCTGTGCTCACATCATAACACAGCAAGAATGTAGTTTCAGTTATGCCAGCTGTTTCAGATGTGATTTCATCCACACACCACATGCCTCAGTATCAGACCCTGTCAGTGCAAGTTCAGAACTGAAGCCCTGTTTCCCTTTCAGATGGCTGTGCTCATCTCAGTTGGGTTCCTGAGCTCATGGACACCATATGCAGCAGCCAGCTTTTGGTCCATATTTAACTCCAGCAATTCCCTACAGCCCATTGTTACACTGCTGCCCTGTCTGTTTGCCAAATCTTCCACGGCTTACAACCCTTTTATTTACTACATCTTCAGCAAAACTTTCCGTCGTGAAATTAAACAGTTGCAGTGTTGCTGTGGCTGGAGAGTCCCTTTCTTCAGCACTGACAGCTCTGCTGAAAACCCCATGTCGATCATGTGGAGTGGGAGGGACAACATGCACCTCTCTTCAGCTGCTAAGGTGGCGAACCGGAGAGCTGCAATGCGCTGAAATGCAGCCATGAGTTCACAACACAGGTCAAAACTTAGGCTCATTCCTGGGTCCAAATGTGTTGGGATGCAGCATGTGGGGTTGTTACTGCATATCTTATGCCAAATACAGAAGGTTAAGCATATAGTTTTAAGCAACTTTCAAATATTGTCTTTAAGCTACACAATAACAACAAAGGTTGGGTTTTTTTCCCCCATGGTTTCCCACTTTAAAGGAAGGTTTATGTACGAAACATAAAAACATGTAAACTAAACTTATTTCCAGGGAAACAACTATAATTAAAAGAGGATTTATTGTTTTGTGGCTGTTTGGTTTTGATGTTGTTTTTTTTTTTTTAATTTCTTTTTATACTTTGAACTTTCTAAGGTAATTTCTCTGTAAACTCTTGGATATATCAGTAAAACAAACATGAGAGAAACCCACTGGTTGAACACAAAGGGTTACTAAATAAGCACAGCTGAGAGTGCAGCTTCCCAGCAATACTGACAGAAAACCATACAGGCAGCATGAAATATTCACTGCCAGGAAAAGATGGTTAAGTGGCTGCTATCAGAATGTCTTACAGACATCTGCAGTTCTTTCTTCATCAAAGGTACAGTCCCAACTCCTCAAAACACAAGCCTGAGAAAAGGAGTCAAGCAGCTTTAGTCTGAAGAGGTCAGGTAGGAATGTGGCAGTTCAGCAAAGGATGTCTCCCATGCATCACAAACAGCACAATGAGAAATGAAGGAAGTGCTTGGCAAAAGGAACTGTGCACTTCTGCTGTTGCTTGCTGAGGTCTAACAGCTCCACTACCATGACAACTGTTTCCTGGATGAATGTTCTGTATAGTACAGGAAAAGACATCCTCAAGATAACCTGCTTGGTGGGAAGTCATCCTATAGATGCAGTCCTACCTCTCATCGGTTCAGTGGGAGCTCTTGAGATTCTGAGCTCCTCACTGGCTGAAGCACTAACACACCTGCAGCTGAGATGAGAGTTTGCTAGTTGAGTTTAAAGCACAGGTAGAACCACAATATTATTCTGCTAGCCAGATTTAACAAAAAAGATTCTGAGGTGGAAATGAGGCACTCCTATAGTTTAAAGCTCTGACTTACAGCCTGTGGTTTTAAAGGACGTGGAAGTATCTTTTCAGGGTTTGAAATGTACAAAATATGGCTTGATAGCTGCAGCAGTTTGTGCTTCCAGTGATTGCTCAGCTGACCACATCTATCTTTGCATTAGATTTGGTGATGACGAGTTAAATCACAGAGAGAGTTGGCACACATTTTAGCTGACACTCTGAAACAATAATCAATGGGCCTCCAGCCCTTGAAAACTTCCACCACACTGAAACCCACAAAATTAGCTTCATTTTATAAACTACAGCTAAGGCCAAGAACAGGACTAAAAGATGGGTTTGAACACTTCTGCGGCTGTAAGAATTTTTGTGGAGCATGGATTACAGAAGAACAAATCAAATGAGACATGAGCTGTAACACGGAGTGAGGCACAGACTAGGAAGTTCTGGGTTAGGAAACTTTAAGGAGCTTGCCTTCTCTTAAACTCCTGCTACTGGCAGAGTTTTATTCATAAAAAGCTGTGGAAAATTCCTAAATTAATTTGGTCTTCACAGTGATATTTTGTCCTGGGTTGGCATTCACAGATGCTCCATAAGGAATGAGTCTGCACGCAGTCTTCCATCCCAATACAAAGAGGTGAAGCATCCTCTAGGGAATGATCACCTCTGACAGCTCATGGCATAGGAAAATGGGAAAAGGGAAGAGGAAAGTGGGAAGCAGGAGAAAACACCAGTAACCAAGAGGGGAGGAGGAAGCTGAAGCAAAACATTTGGGAAGAGGCAGGAGAATGTAATGCAAGTGTGTTTGTAGGGAGAGGGAGAAGATGACAGAGGGAAATAAAAAAAGGATAATAGAGGGGTTGGAGGAGTGTGTCAGCAGGTGGAGAATATATTTACATGCTGGAAAGGGGTTAATTGTGGTACATGCCAATTATCAGATTTTTTCATCTTAAAAAAATAACCTGAGAGGGAAATTAAACTTATTTTAATAATTTTTCTCAAAATTTTTGCTTTCCCATGCTCAGTTACTTGATTTTCAAAATAAACAGTGAAATCTGTATTCCCATCTGCTAACTACAGTTGTGAATGGAACAGTGAGATGCACATTGATAATGCCATGGAATGTGAGCTTCCTCTGTGAAAAAATGAACAGAACAGGGCCACACCCACTTGTAAATGCTTTTAAAGTGTTTGTAATATGAAAACTATGTCACCCCACAAGACATCTTATTAAACTAACCATGAACTTTGAGGAATTATGGTTCCTCTACTTACACATTTCTAAAGAGCGTTAAGCCAGGTTAACATTAACATCAAAGTGCTACTGGCTTCAGTCCTGTCTCTGCTGAACTTCAGTGATTTTGCCTGAAGAACTCTAGGTCTACAACACCTTAAGAAAAATTCAAAGAAGTTCTCTGCATGCAAAACATAACAACCAAAGAGGTGGAACCAATCGTTCTATTATCTGGGGAAAAAACTTCACACCCAGCCACTGAATTCCCTTTATTGAAGGCATGGTTCTAGAGATAAAATTTTCATGTGGATAAGTATATAAATAATCCTCAAACAGAACAAGCAGAATTTACAACTTTCTTAGAAAGCACAAAACACCAGGCCACAGGGCAGTGGAACCAAAGGTGCATGGCTGGTCATCCCTTGGCAATGGTTACATTCTGAAAGCAATTGCTATAAGGCTGGTTAGGTTGTGTGACATCTCGGTGCTACATGGATTGCTGCCTCTTCTCCAGGCATTTCTCAATATCATCCAACACTTGGACAGCTGCTTTTGGGATACGAGTCCCTGGGCCAAACACATTAGTAACACCAGCTTCATACAGGAAGTCGTAATCCTGTTCAGAAAGAAATTGAAGATGTATAGTTAACAGTGCAACAGAAAACTGGTAACTGATTTCTAATTGGGGTGGGCTCTGTATGCTGGGCCTGAGAAGGATAGGGAACAAGTCTCAGAGAGAGGCAGCACAGCATCAAGGCAAGTGGGAAAAATGAATTACTTAGGAGGTAAAATAAGAAATATTAAAAAAAATCCATGGGAAAGGTTTTATTTCTTTATAATAAGACTAATGTTAGTCCTTGGAAAATATTCAAGAGACTGGACAGAACACAATTTCTCTCTTAGTTTTGTTAGTTCAGTTTACAGGTCTGTCACTCCTGAGCACCCACCTCATGGACCAGAAAAGGAAGTGGCCTGGGAAAAGGGAGTAATAGGAGATTTATATGCAAAATTTGTTCGATTCTCACTAGAAAGATGACCCTAAAGGTGGCACGGCCAGGCACACTGTGGATGGACTAAAGAACATTTTAATACAAAAGCACAGGTCTGACTGCAATGAAATTCAACAAACTGCTCAAAAGTTTAGGGTAAATGGTCAAGGTGGGAGAATGGGAGGCACTACTGTGACCTGATGATGTGGAACACAAGAAGAGGCCAAAGAGTAAATGAGATGTGTAGCCTATAGGTCTTGGGACTTGCCATGTGTCTTACTCACTAGCTGTGCCACTTTTGAACTACTATTTGAAGTCATAAGACAGGAGCTAGCCTTTATCTGAAATATGCAAGGTACTGATTATTGGAAAAACAGCACACAAAGAACAAGTCCCTGAGTCTTGTTTTTTCACAAAACATTCTACCCATGAAAGACTGTATGTTAAACGAGGGCACAGTGTACAGAAAACCAGATCAATGAGATCTGACAGCATTCTGTGACCACCCTATAGATCTCTGTTGACCCCAGTGAACTGCACACAGCAGCCTTCAGCACTGTAAATCACCTCTGACATTAGCAGAACACAGGAAATAGCTAAAAACAGCAGAGAGAAAAATAAAGCAGTCTTCTAGTCTTGATGGAAAGGATGTTGACTTATACCTGAGGTGGGATGACACCTCCACATATGACAAGAATGTCCGGCCGGTCAAGAGCGTTGAGTTCTTTGATGAGTTCAGGCACAAGAGTTTTATGACCTGCTGCAAGGGTGCTCACACCAACACAGTGCACATCTGCATCAACTGCCTGCTGGGCCACTTCTCGAGGTGTCTGTATGGAAACAGGATTACATGACAAGTAATCGCCATTGCCCCAGCATGGGTGCTGAACAAGCACTAGAGGGAGAATGGATGCATTTGAAATACATTGGTCAGTCATACCTGGAAGAGAGGACCTATGTCCACGTCAAAGCCAATGTCTGCAAATCCTGTAGCAATAACTTTGGCTCCTCTGTCATGGCCATCTTGACCCATCTTTGCCACAAGTATACGAGGCCTGCGCCCCTCACGATCCACAAACTTGTTAACTCTGATTGAAAACACATATTGTGTTGTTGTAAGCCCCCCAGATTCATTACAAGTATTTACACAAATGAAAAAAGCACCTTCCAAGTCATGATTTGTCTATGTAGTCTGCACTGCATGTTAATATCCATACTATATGATTATTAACTGGTTTCCTGTATTTCTTAGCCTCAACAATAAAATGTTTTCCAATACACAAAATATTGGATTCTCTGAGTGTTTAATGAGCTGAATTAGAACTAACTCAACTGCAATTTTTAGAATTTGTGAATAATTATGGCATATTATTTCAAAAGTACTTGCACAGTACACAGACTATAGAGCTGTCCTAGACATAATGCTGTGCATCATCATTCAACTAGGCACAAGTCTCTGAAGAAAAAGATTACCATATCCCCTATTCATTCCAGTACCTTCCTCCTTCTGGTTAGTGGAGGTTCCTATTTCTGTAGGATTAAAGTGACTGTGTAACCACAGCTTCAGAGGTTCATCTGTCATCTTACTGCTATCAGCACCCAGAACAGCAGTTCAGTCTCTTTACCCAGGAGGACAGCAGCAAAGGCAGAAAGATTTTGTTCAAATAGACTATGCAGCTGTAACACAAAGCCACTGAGAAATACTGGCTGAAATCCCCATATACTGGATTGCTTCTTTTGAAGACTATGTAGCAGACCATGTATTCAAGCAATTCCTATTTACACAACCTGGTTCTGATCTGCCTGTAAGTTGTCCCTTACAACTACATTCTTTATTAGCATCATCTGTTTGAACAAAATCCTTAAAGTAAAACATCACCTCAGTGGGTTTCATTTGCAATGAAATAAAAGGTCAATTAAGTTCTCACTATTCACTTACTTGCTTACAGGCATGAAAATACAGATGCAGGTCCTTGTTTTGTTCTGGGGATAAAATTAAGTTTGGGAAATGTGTTTTTAGGGTTCAGTGAGTATCACACTTATTGCATGAATTAAATGTGAGGCTATGTTTGGCTTCCTTGGAAGCTGTTCTCACCTATTAATAGCATGAAGAATTTCATCACTCTCTCCAAACTCCTGTCGATAAGCTCCGCTCACCATTCGGTCACTAGCTTTATGCTCCCCAAACACCTTCTTCATTGCATCTGTTATTTCTCCAACAGTGCACCTAAGATGAAAAACAAAATATTAATGCTATCAGGAGGCTCATAAAAAAACAGAACACAGTAATCACTAGTGGTGGCTCAACCATTTGCCCTGTACTGACAAATTAATTCATACTCATTTTCCCTTTGGTGCTACAACTCTGAACATCCAACTTACCCCACTGTCATCCACTAACAGCATGGAAATTTATTACAGGAAATTACATCAGATTTGTCACAAGTGGAAATTTTTGGGGGCTCATACTGCATAATCTTGCATTTGGACTCATACTAGAATTGAAAATACAAATTGAAAGGGAAAGAAAAAAAAAAAAGCAAGAACACACAAAAAAAGGTGTAACATTTTGACTGGAATTTGTTTGCTGTTCTTTTGATGTTTATATTTTAGTGCCTATTTCTCTGCTCCTGACATAGCTCCTTTATCCACTGAGATGCAGAGTTTTGGGTTTGCAACTTACAAAGTGGATCTGCAGTCCATTTAATGCTTTTACGAGTAATAAAAACTAGGTCATCAAGGAGAAAGAAACTAGCAGTTAACTAGTTAGTTTTGGTACAGAACACATGAATCCCTGGTAAATGCAACACTACCCTCCTGTGACCTTTACAGTTCAAAGACATGTTGCTGGCAGAATTGTAACAAGCAGCCTGTGGGAGAAAATGTATTCCTGATACGGCTGTTAAACGTTAAAGGGAATGAAGAAATTTGAGTATTCCATTGAGGAATGGATCTATTTTGCTCAATTCTGAGGTATTTAGTTAATTAAGGAACGGATAGATGTGATCTGTTCTAGAAATTTATGCTTACTTTGAAACAGACATGAAGAGTCTTAAAACCATCTTAGGTGAAAAAAGTAAATATTCCATCGGAGTGTGAAGGATACGCCTCACCGCTCTGCTCAAGAGCATCTTTTACAGCTTTGCCTGGCTAAGTAAATTTTTTTCTCTTTCAGTCAAAAAGTGTTTTCACACCAGTTTGTGGTGCAAGGAAGGATGAAGCAACAGACCATTATAATTTTCCCAATATCCATTTTCACATCTCAGACACTTCTTAAGCTCCCTGACCTATGAAGCAGCAGGGTGACTGGGAACTGTTACATCCTGAAACTGGTAAGAGTCTGAGTTGTAAATAACATAGTGTGTATGAACAACATAATTTCATACAAGATTCTTCGTATCTGTATTCTTTGTGAAAAATTAAATCACAGCCTTAAGAGAGACTTTAAAATATAATATCGTCTATCTTACAATGTCAGATTACAGCCATCAGTTACTTTCACCTTGGAAGAAAATCCCAACATATCTCACTGACACCACACCCAAGAACAATTTAAAGATGAAAATGGACCATTGATATTTAGATAGCAGTTGGATATTCACTCCCAACCCCATACCTTGAACGTGCTGCTTCCACTGCAAGTGCAAGTAAGTTGCCTTTCCCAGTGGCAGCACATTGTGTTAGAGCATCAAGACATTGCTGGGCTGCTGCTTGATCTCTAGTAGCCTTCACCTGAAGCAGAGGAGAAAAATACTAAGTTAAAACAAACTACAAGTTGAACTGGGGAGTCAAGTGTGTAAGACCTTCCGATTTCAAATATTAATTCTGGAGGCATGTAACTGTCAATTATCAATATATGCTATGTATTTCAAAAAGATTATGTCTTAAAAAGAAGGTGTCTCTTACCTTAAAACATGTGCAAGTCCATTAAATAACCTTAAACCAATTTAAATAACTATTTAAATAACCAATTTCTACTAATTATGAAACTGGATGTTGATTGCTGGCTCCGTGACCGGCCCCATAATATCACCTGGCAAGGCGTGCCAAATAATCTGAGTGGTAAATCATGTTACACATTTTTAGAGCAAAACCTCCCATAGCTGTTTTCTAGCCTATTTTCAGAAAATGTGAAAGTTGTCAATTCTGAAAGGTCAAACATACTCACAAGACTGTCTGAAATACAATGGTTAAAATCAAATTAATGTAACAAGCCCATTTTTGTTTGCCTTCTAATACCATGTTTCTTGTGAATTTCCATCAGCCCCCACTGAAGCTAAACAGAAATACAGCTTCTCCACTAAGGAGTAAAGCAGATTCTCAGTAATGTAAGGGTCAAGTTTCTGGAAGGCCACCTTTCCTCAGCATTACTTAACTTCTGTCTGCTATTACAAGAACTTGCATTTTTTAAGGAGGTATTTCCCACCTTATTAATCTTCTCAATCTGCTTGCTACGGACTGAAGTATTATCGATAGCCAGAACTTCGACTGCCTCCTCTTTTTCTAGTTGATGCTTGTTTACTCCAACAATTACTTCAGACCCTATTTGCAGTGGAAACACCAGAAGCTCAAGTAAAAGAAAATGTAAACTACTGTGAAAAGACACAGTATTAAGAGGACACGAAGATGTTCAGCAACGTAGTTCTGCACTCTGTTTTCTAACTATGTACATTTCAAATACTTCATTCTTGGAGGAAATACTTAAGTCTGTATTTTCCATATTTTATGATAAGAGATGATTAGAAACATGAACATGTGAACACTGTGCCAGAAAGAAAAGATTTGAAATAGAAAACTATC
>VWYK01090701.1:2123-15747 GCA_013399775.1 Semnornis frantzii | reverse complement strand
TTTTAAAAGCAAATGACAGAATACAGCAATAATTTGAAATCTTCTGCATTTGAAATGGGAGACCCCTAAATACATAAGTGAGTTTTTTAAACAGGTCTTTCTGAAAAAAAAAGATGGCCTTACTATCTCTGGAGGAGAGCCATGGCTGGAGAGATGTCAACAATGAAAAGCTGGGCTTTGCTTCCCTCTCTTTGACGTTGTGGCTTTTCTATTTTGAATTCCATAAGATACAAAGTGGGGGAGAGGGAGTGGGTGTGGTTGCATAGCTCTTCGTCCCCAGGAGGGGATAAAAGAGCTGCATCGAGGTAAAAGGTGGGGCCTGTCCTGCTGGTAACTTGCACATATGTATGTTAATAAACTTCGTACACATTTATTGCCTTTTCCATTTTCATATTTAGTTTCTTCAATAAATACAATTCCATTTTGACTTCCAAGTTCTGAGTGTGGTGGAATTGCTCTTTGGGAGGGGTGGGTGTGTAATTTCCAGAGGTTACTGGAGGAGGGGGGGGATACAGAATCCAATTCAACCCACAACAGAATGCTTCCCTCAGAGAACTCTCTCCAGGTTATGCACTTATGATCACTTAGTTCATTTAGACAGGAGCATTAAGCAAATCAGTATGATTCAGCAGAGCATTAGTTTGCTCCATCAATATAAAAACTAAAGTGAAATCAAAACTCGCACTAGGGAAACAAGGCAGAAAATGGAGCAGAACTTTTCAAAAATGACTGAACTGGAAGTAAGCAAATAAGATAATTGACACCATTGTTCGGGTGACTAAACTGAAATGTCTTTGCTTAATTATATTGTACATTACTATTTAAACTTATTCAGATAAAACCCAAGCATCTACAACACACTTCCATACGAATACCCTAAGTACAAAACCATATTGAAATTCTGAATGTACTTCCTATCTAATTTGTATTCAGAGTCTCTTTTATTTGATGGAATTTTATTTATTCTTGGGTCAGGTGTTAGGCCACCTTTAAAACAGATGACGATTTTCACATCTGCCAATGAGTATTGTGTATGGGCAGGTCTTGTCCTGGAGGTTATGGCAGAATTTTCTTCCCAGATTTCTAATGAAAATGAGTAAGTTTTGGATATAAATTTCTAACTCACAATAAAAACTGAACAACTTCAAGAAAAAGCTGCATGGATTTTCTTCTTTCTTAGCAGCTGGAAAAGACAAACCTAACTGCAGCTGAATAGGTTTATGGTAAATCTTCTTGACATGTCACCAATCCTGTGACAAATTAACTACAGCAGACTACAGTATAACTTCTTCCTTTCCTCAACAATAAAATAATTTCAGTTTCTTAATCTGCATGGGACATTCAAAACATTTTAGATAATGGCAGATGTTTCAGAAGCAGATTTCTAATGAATCTACAAAGTAGGACAAGGACTGCATCTCTCTGTAATTTCAACCTGCATGGTGCCACTATGCTGTAAATTTGGGGCTTAATTTATGGATTTTTTTTTTTTTTTTTTCGTTTTAACCTCCAAAGCAATCTCTTTCAATTGTGTCTCACTTAGAAATTTTACCATGGAAACAATTTAGAACACTCCAGTTTCAGAGAATCTTCAAAAGAAAAAAGCTCTCCTGTTTTACAGAGGGTATTTTGTCTGAAGACAGAATAGAGCCACAATAGATACAGACACTTTACAAAACTCTTCTGATGAAAATAATGGAAGAGCTACAGATCAAATATGAAAAATCTTTCCACAGTTAGACTAGGAAAAATAACAGCTAAGTTACTGTCTTTCAGCCTTAGGGATATTCTTATTGAGACTAGTATGAGGTCAGATTTCCTGAATACTAAGGAAGAACTAAATTTAGACAACAATACATAAAACATACTTTTGTTTCTGAGTCTTAATCAAGATAAAACAAAGCTCTTAACACTTGTCACAACTAAATCACTGCTTCAGTCTTCTGATTTTTTAATTGCTAAAATAGTACTGAAGCATAAGTTGGGAGAGTATCATGTTCTTCCAGTCCTTTCCCCAACTAAACATGGTAGTCAACTCAAGAACATATAGATCACTAAGACACATGAAGACAGAGGTTTAAAAAGAGCTGTTCTGATTTCTACATCAACCACTGCTTAAGAATTATGATCTTAAAGGTCATCTTATCATGTTTCAGAGGAACTGAAGTGTTACACTGCAGCATACCAAATATATTTCTTCACCAACATCACGACCTACTAATCCTTCACTACGAACTACTAATCCTTCATAAAACTTCACTAACTACAAAGTACAATCAGAAATTCCTTAAGTCCACATAAATGTGTTGACACCATACCAGCAAAGTATCAGCTTAAGTGAAATGTGACTAAAATCATCCAATACTATCCAGCTTCTACTAGTTCTGCTTCTCTGACAGAGAAAACCAGAGTTCCTTCTTGTCCCGCCACACACCAACGCAAACACACACCTTTGCTCATCATCTGGTCGTTTGATCAAATTGAACAGTATGTGGAGAAGTTGGTCTCTCTCTTTGGGTTCAGGATGGAGGCAGGCTGTACACAGTATAAGTGGGATCAATTCCTAAAAAAATTGTGGGTAGGTGAAAAAAAAAAAAATCAAACAGTGAAAACACTTTGGACATATATTCATAAATGTCAAAAGAAATGAAGATACATGTAGCCACATCACGGCAAAACAGTTGGAGAAGATGTTTTAGAGTCTTGATCTCTTAAGTGACCTGAAAAGAGTGGAAGTGTATAAAAGTTAGAAATGTTTTGCTGCTAGGAAAGATCAGGGCAGAACCAATACATAAAATCAAAACCTGTGCAAAGATTACAATTAACAAACGCAGGTCGTCTGTAACCAGAGGACAATCACAATTGAAATTGTCTTCAGTACCTACTGAACTGAAACCAACTCCACACAGACACCTATGGAACAAAGCTACACAAGCAGTTACTGCCAACACCATGGAGTTAAACATTCAAGTTTCCAATTAAACATGCACAGTTTTGTGCACAAATTAGAATAAACACTGAGAAACAGACGATGGTAAAAGTGACTCCAGAGAGATACCTTCTGTTTTGTGATGAATGAAATCTGTAAGATTTTAAAATGTTTGTTGATTTTTTTCCCCAATAGAGGCAATATCTAAGGCTGAATTTTATTTTTATAGCAATTAAATTCCTTTAAGGAACAAACAAGCGAGAAGCTACCGTGTAAAACATTAACTGAAATAAAAGGCTGCTCACAGTAGTGAAGACTTTCTCCTTTCTAAATATGCCTTCAAAAGGTCATGGTATTCATTCCCAGAAAAAAACAAATGGTTCTAAACTTGAACTGGAAGTCTCCTTCTTTGATCTTGTTGACAAGAGTCTTCACTCTAAGCAAATTTGGAAGCCACACAATTTCTAAAGGTGATTTAGTATTTCTGTCTTGAAGACAGCAATATCACACTGAGAGGTCAGGGGAAAAAAAACTTAGATGCTTTTAGAGAAAACATGGGCAAGACATATGGAGATTCTGTCTTCACTTGCTGCATACTTTCAGCAGAGAAGCTTTTTGTGAATTAATAAACTGTGATAAGCAGATGACAGAGAAAAACACTTCTGGAGTTACTAATAAGGGAAAATCCATAGTTATTTGTAATAAATGTTCACATCTGCAAGAAGAAATTAGCACTCTCCTAAGTGACCTATTCATGATGCTCTTGAGAGTAATCCTGTTAGGGACAGATAGAAACAAGATTGAAGACACTCTACTCTCACTGCTCAACTTGTATCTCCTAAACAGTAAATGCTATGTTTGAAATCAACAGAGAACAATCCTCTATTTTAGAGCACAATACTGTGCTTTAGACTTGACTCTAGAGTCTAGGCTAATTAACCCCTGACAAGCTTTTGTTTTCATTTTACAAGAATTCTACTCAGTGTGCACTTTTTCCCTGATGAAGATGACCGAGACACATCCTTTAAAGTATTTTAATATTTTGGAAAATAATTTGTTAGTAGTTGACCCAATTGTGGTACAAATTAGGGAATTTTTAAGACAGGAATGACCGTAGAAATATGCTACACACCACTTGAAAAATCTGGAAGTACAGAAGGAAGAATAAGAAATAAATTTGTCAGTATTCTCAAGTAAGACAGGTTTTGGGTTTAAGTAAGTGTGGCACAACACAAAAAAATGTGAATTGGAAACATGTAGTGAAGAAACTTTACTAATTATATTGCACAAAGAACAGGTCAATGGCATCCTGGTCTGCATCAGGAATAGTGTGGCCAGCAGGATCAGGGAAGTCCTTCTGCCCCTGTACTCAGCACTGGTTAGGCCACACCTTGAGTACTGTGTTCAGTCTGGGCCCCTCAATTTAAGAAAGATGTTAAGATGCTCGAAGGTGTCCAGAGAACGGCAGCAAGGCTGGTGAGGGGGCTGGAGCACAGCCCTATGAGGAGAGGCTGAGGGAGCTGGGGGTGTGCAGCCTGGAGAAGAGGAGGCTCAGGGGAGAGACCTTATTGCTTTCTGCGACTACCCGAAGGGAGTTTGTAGTCAGGTGGGGCTTGGTCTCTTCTCCAAGGCAACCATTGAGAGACCAAGGGGACACAGTTTCAAGTTTCACCAGGGCAGGTTTAGGCTGGACTTTAGGAAGAAGTTCTTCACAGAAACAGTGTTTAGCATTGGGGGAGGTGGTGCAGTCCCTATCCTTGGAGATGTTTAAAAGGAGACTGGACGAGGTACTTTGTGCCATGGCTTAGTTAATTAGAAGGTGTTAGGTGACAGGTTGGACTCAATGATCTTGAAGGTCTTTTCCAACCTGGTTAATTTTGTGATTCTGTAAAAGAATTTTCTTCTGATGAAAGTTCCTTTTCCTGTAGAATTTACATGCTAGGTTTCACACTTAACATTTAAGTTTTGTCCATTTAAAGCTCAGAAAAGGCAGAGGGCTTAACATATCTAAATCTTTTTGTACTTCACAGATGCATTTCCTCCCTTGCAAACAGTTTTAACTGTAGAAGATTTGCACTTGGAATACCATTACTTATATATTAAACTAAATCAGATTGCAGTTTGTGGATAGGCAACGTAATTACCAATTTCATCATAAAGAATATAGCTCATGGAAAAAACCTTTAAAGCAAAAAAATCCCCATGTTACTTTACTGAGATCTAACTTTCTGAAATCTACCCTAAGTTCACATTATCAAACTACTTCTGAATTATTCTTAAGTACTTCTAATAAAGATGAGGCGGGTTTTTTTAGAAGAATATATGTCATGAAACAGGACAGGTATGTATTTTATTGTCTGGAGTTTTGTTTCATCTGTTGAAGCCATCATACTGACTTTGGTTTGTATGTTTGAGAATTTACTGAAAAATCTCCTCTGCTCATGCAGAAGTACTGCTGAATTTCACTAAACAGTGCCAGGAGCTTTTGTGTTTTTTTCAACTTATTTTCAAATTTAAGGAAGTTAACAAAGTTGTGTTTTTGCAGCTGAGTCTGCATGGAAGGAAAACATCTACTTATTTACTTAAGCTTGCTTATTTATTTATTTAAATATTTCTATCTAGGTCTCTGACCTTTTGTTTATCTGTAGTTAAATGAAGATACTACTTTCCTTTGAGTATTGCTTCAACAAATCCTTTTAAATATTTTTTAAGTCTCTCAAGATTTTTCCACTGAAATGCAACATAAAAATGCAATCATCATCATGGTCTTTGTAACAGTGTTCTCTTGTGGTACATGTAATTCTACCTTCATGTTGTCTTTTTGTTTGTGGTATTAGGTACCAGTTGGATGTTTAGAGGGTAAAAGGGAAAAAAAAATTACAGTGAGTCTAGTGAGACAGTGGAACAGGCTGTCCAAGAAGGTCATGGATGCCTCCTCCCTGGAGAGGTTCAAGGCCATGTGGGACAAGGCCTTGAACAACCTGGTCTAACAGAAGGTGTCCCTGCCCATAGCAGCAGAGTTGAAACTAGATGATTTTTAAGGTTCCTTCCAACCTACACCATTCTATCAATCTGTGAATCTCTGAATATTCACCTAGATAACTACCTGATATGTACAATGCTAATGAGTAACCTAACACCACTGACAGGGGGCAGATACAAGGCTATTTCTTTACTTTGCAGAAGGTTGGTTATTAAAGCTGATGGCATTAGCTGTGTTTTCTTGTCCATTGCTCACATTCTTTCATGCATACTATGGGAGAATAGTGTTCTCTGCATTGCTGCATCACTGCTTCTACAGATCCTTCTATTAAGGGGAGTGGAGAAACAGTGAGAAGCCTTGAACAGTGTTTTATGTGCTCTCTATAGACTTAATGAACATGAAGGTAAAACTGGAGGCAAAAGGGACTTTCTGTGGGACAAGAAGAGCAAAACTACTCCAACAGACAGAATAAACAGGTCAAGCCTCCCAAAGTCTTAGAAAGGGACAGACTCTTCTTAAGATATTCAAGATGATAAAGAACAAAGAAAACCTCCAGGTAGGTTTGAGCTCATTCCTTCCTGCTGCTAAGGGCCATGCCTTAAATGCAGACTTGTTTAACAAGCCTCTGATTTCTTATCCTCAAAACCAGCAGAAAGTGCTGTAGGAAGTAGTACTTTTCCAATAAGACAATAATATTGGTATTTACCTTTTCAAGCAGAAAGTTATGGAGACTGTATGTAATTATCAACCAAGGAGAGGATTCCCAGTGCTTTCTGAAACACTCTGCCTACCTTGGGAAGGAATACCACTTGTACCAAAAGAGATAAAGCAAGAACGTAAATTAAACAAAAAATAACAACCCACAACAATCCTCCCTTCATTTAATTTGAGATCCTTCCTAAGTGTCCTGTTCATTCCTAAGTCACAGGATCACAGGATGTTAGAGGGTGGAAGGCACCCAAAAGGATCATTGAGTCCAACCCCCCTGACAGAGCAGGACCATACAATCTAGCTCAGGGCACAGAGGAATGCATCCAGACAGGCCTTCAAAGTCTCCAGAAAAGGAGACTCCACAACCTCTCTGGGCAGCCTGTTCCAGTGCTTTGTGACCCTTACAGTAAAGAAGTTCCCCTTTGTGTTGAGCTGAAACCTCCTGTGCTGCAGCTTACATCCACTGCTCCTTGTCCTATGACAGGGAGCAAGTGAGCAGAGCCTGTATCCCTCTCCTGACTCCCAGCCCTCAGATATTTATAAACATTTGTTAAATCTCCTCTCAGTCTTCTCTTCTCCAGACTAAAAAGCCCCAGGTCCCTCGGCCTCTCCTCATCAGGCAGCGTTCCAGTCCCCTAATCATCCTCACGACCCTCCGCTGGACTCTTTGAGCAGATCCTTGTCCCTCTTAAACTGGAGAGTCCAAAACTGAGTGCAGTACTCAAGATGGGGTCTCATCAGGGCAGAGTAGAGTCTCTCTTTTCTCTCTGACTTAGGGAAACTGGTTAGCTCATGTCGGTGTTAGTCACCAACACCAGGAGGAGTGACTTTGAGAACTGCAGCACTATTAGCTCCCAAGCAGACTGGCATCATGACACTGTCAGCTCTTGCGATTTGATGAAAGAAAATATCATCTACCAGAGGTTTCACCTCCACTACTGAAAAAGCAAGTCATAGCAAAGGCAGTTTATATCAGTGAGCATCCTAGATGTAGAATAGACAGGAAAAAGTTCTTGTTTCTACTGTGAGATAAGTGATGAGCTTATGAAGCTGACAGTGCACGAAAGAACCGAAGCTGTCCAGCTTCTCTCTGTTCTGCTTCTGTGCAGTCGTCCATCTAGGTCTCTTTGAAGAGAACCTCACTTCCTCCCCCTGCCCCACAGTTCCTCTGGGTTTCTCCCTAACTTATAACACCACATTCTGTTGTTACCTTTGAACAGGATTTACTGAGCCAATTCAGATTCTCAGTACTGGTACCATTTACACAGGCATGTAGAGCATCTCTTAACTGTGGTCAAAAGATTGTGGCTTTTTAACGCCAGCTGGTGTCACATATGTAAACCACACATAAACCAGTTTCTCCTACAAATCAGAAGTATTTTAAAATGTTGAAAGTACTTAAAAAAAAAAAAAAAAGCATCTTAAAATGCACCCTACAGAAAGCATTTGTCAATTTTTCTGACAGTTCCCTTACAGGGTACTGAGAATTTTATATCTATTGTTGCCTTTGCTGTAATTTTTCACCTAACATTCTGGCAAACAAAAGCCTTCTACGTGTTAGTTTCTCTTGTTAATTAATGCCTTCTTTGAAGCACTCACAAGTAAAATAATTATCTCAGTGAATCATTTACTTACTGTTAAATGCAAGATTGGTTACTTCAATAGCTTAGGTTAGTCATCTGTTTTTATGAGGTGACAAAATAACATACAAAGCAGGATGATATTAGGGTGGATTTTGCAAATGTGTCTCTCTTATCTTTCTCCAATAGACAATGCTTATACTGTGAACCAATGCTATGTTAAAATTCTTCCATAGCTCAGCATCTGACAACCAGTAAAAAAGTAAAATAAGATTACCTGGAGGAACTCCAATAGCTGCAGGTACTACTGATAGAGTCTCTTGCACAAATGTGGATATGAAGTTTTGAATTAATCCTTTTAGTTTTAAAATGAACAAACCCAAATAGTTAATGATAGAATTAATCCATGACTCAGAAGTTTGTGCCACTCATCTTATTCATATTAAAATTACAACTCTTAATTAGATTTCATGGAGTAAGACTATTATTCCAGGATTCAAATTATGCCTCTTGCAGACCCAAAGGGATACTTCTGCAGAAGAATCAAGGCAGACATACATGTGAAAAAATCTTTTGGACTTCTTTGTTTGTATCTTCTGTTTCTTTGGAAAGTTGCATACAGAAGCACTGTGGCAGGACTAGTAACAATTGGCATAAAAATAAATCCACAAACATTAAATTCAACTCCATGCATTCATGAATTGTTATGTTAAAGAAATGGTGTTAAAAAAGAACAGCTTTCAGACCAGAGAGTAGAAGGACAATTTAAGATTGTGCCATTTCCCTCTAAGAAAACTGAACTAGCTCCTCATATCCAGAGAACAGAGCTAAAGGACTTCAATTAAAAATTATTATCACAGGATCACAGAACTTTACAGGTTGGAAGGGATCTTCAGAGATCAGAGTCCAACCCCCCTACCAAAGTGTAGTCCACACAGCAATGCATCTGGGTGGGTTTTGAAAGTCTCCAGAGGAGGAGACTCCACAACCTCTCTGGGTAGCCTGTTCCAGTGCTCTGTTGCCCTCACAGTAAAGAAGTTTCTCCTCATCCGAGGTGAAACCTTCTATGTTCTAATTTGTGTGCATTGCTCCTTGTCTTGTTGCTGCTGACTAGAGAGGAGATTGGCCCCAACCAACTTGACACTCACTCCTCAAATATTTATAGACATTGATCAGATCTCCTCTTAGTCTTCTCTTCTCCAGACTAGATAGCCCCAGTCTCTTTTCTCTCTCATGTGTATGGGGACAACTCCACCCCCAAACAAACAAACAAACAAAACCAAAACAAAGCCCCCAGAACAAAACCCAGAGTCTCTCTGAATAGAACCAGCAAATATATTAATTTTGACATCTTATAAAAAGTGAGAAATCAGTATCACACTGTTTAGTTAGCACAAAAATGTAAAGGTTTTCTTTCCTCTAATTCCAGTTTAGTCAAAGGAATCTTGTTATAGTATGACTCTTGACAAGCACAAGCTGGCCAAATTCATCATTATATCATAGAATCATAGAATGATAAGGTTGGAAGGGACCTCAAGGATCATCTGTTTCCAACCCTCTGCCATAGGCAGGGACACCTCCCACTAGTNAGCAGAGCTGCTGCAGCCCACTGAGCATCTTCATGGGCCTCCTCTGGACCTGCTCCAACAGTTCCATGTCTTTCCTGTGCTGGGGGCTCCAGAACTGCACACAGTACTCCAGATGGGGTCTGATGAGAGCAGAGCAAAGGGGCAGAATCCCCTCCCTTGCCTTGCTGCCCACACTGCTGTTGCTGCAGCCCAGGACTCAGTTGCTGTCTGGGCTGCATGCACACACTGCAGGTTCATGTTGATCTTTTCATCAACCCAGACCCCAAGGTCCTTTTCCTCAGGGCTGCTCTCCAGCTTAAATGTGCTTTAGTTTTGAGTGCTAAAAATGCAGTTAAACAAACAGATTCCCATGCAGATTAAATTTTATGAACACAAGCTGCACACCTGCAAGAAGTATTACCACAGACTGCAAACCCAGGCAAAGGGCTTTTTTGGGAAAACATCTTTCAGCATTTTGTTACCATTCATTCCAATCACCATTTGCCTTCCCTGTCTCTGCCGTTTGTGACTGCATTCACGAACAAACCTGAACACTGATAAACCTTTTCAAGCAGTTAAGATAACCTGAGCACTTGGGATAAAAACAAAATTCATTTTTCATGTTGACATGTGGAATTTCGAAGAATACAAACTGCTTTCAGGTTATTTTCTTGTATTATGCATTACTGATTTTACACAGTTGATCTGTTCTTTTAGAAACTCATATGATCTCCTTGGCCACCCTGTGTCAATACTGTATTTTTGTTTCTTTCTTATCTTCCACCAGAACCCAAGCTACAGACATTGGAGAACAATTAAGTTGCAGCACTATCTCAAAATAGTATAACTTCAGAAATGCATCAGAGGTTCTGACACTAAACAGTCGCTCAGACTGTAATATTTACTGGACCACTTATTACCAAGTCAAGCAGGCTGCTACTGACCTTAAGAGGGATAAAAGCATTAGTGAAACAACTTCTGAACAGTACCTTTTTGAGAGATTCTCAACCTCCACAAACTCCATTTATTCAAAATGAAAATAATATAGCAAAACATTTTCAGCCTAAGATTTTGCAACCAGTATCAACAAGAGGGATGCTTAAAGAACAAAGATAGGCACTCGAGGGAGTCATCCCATAATTATGTTTAATTCCCAGGTCTAACACACTGACAGTGAAAGATCTTAAAGATAACCACTGTATCTTTTCCGAGCAGACTGGTGATTCACTTCTCACTATAACCTGAACTTCTTACCTGTCTTCAATTAGTGAGCTTTTGGTGTATTTTGCACCACTTCTCCGTAAAGTGCCGCTAAGACTCTCTTATGATAAGGTTGCTTTCAAACATGACCCTAAGTTGTACTTTGTTGAAGAGAGCCCAGTTCTTAGGTTATTAATAAATATTAACAGATGGTCTACCCAACTTTCCCTTCAAATTCCACGCCTACATCTGAAAGAACATTACAATAGTTACAGCAAAGGGTGGCAACTGAAAGAAGCTATTTTAAAAAGCAAGTTTCAATTCTTGGAACATTAAGCATCCTATGCAATCCAGTTACACAACTCTCACTTGCAGTTTTTTTTCAACAGGTGATTCATTTAAGATAAAAATACATGTAATCAAATTTAACTTCGACTGTAAGACAAAGTAAGTAGCAGGTAGCCTAAAGGATCACCAAAAAATATTAAAATACATTACCACACATTATGCTACAAGCTCTGAAAAGAAGCCAAAGTACCACATTCTGCCAAGCGGAGGGAAGGAAAGGAACCAATAAGAAATTAGAAATTAAGCACTGATCCAGGAACACTCACGGAATTATTCTGAAAGACTCTTAGCAGAATCCTTTCCCGAGCACTCGGCCAACACCCCCATCCCCTCAGAAAAATCAACTGACCTTTCTTATAAAGTTTGAGACTTTCGAA
Source organism: Semnornis frantzii (assembly GCA_013399775.1). NCBI lineage: Eukaryota > Metazoa > Chordata > Aves > Piciformes > Ramphastidae > Semnornis > Semnornis frantzii. Next base: position 4,051 of record VWYK01090701.1, on the reverse strand, counting down.
ACTTGGTACATTTCCAACTCATCAGTTCAACTACCAGTAATTGCTGGAATGGGCTAAAATTTTGGATTATAGGATCAGTACAAATTTCTTAGGGATTTTTCAAAGCCTTAAAACGAATTTATGCAAAACACACTACAAAATCTACCATACTGTAGGTCCCCTCAACCAGGACAAAAAAACTTACTGCAGCTGTGCTACTTCAAACCCTTTAGCTCAGTGTCAACTATAAGGTTGTTACATTTGTTTGACACATTTTCTGGTTCTGTTTGACACATCTCTGGTTTTTACACATTCGATTATGTGCAGTATTTACAACAAAACACCACAAAACCAGTCTCTTTTTCAGCTACAACCACAGTCTTCTTTTCTACACAGCATAGTATGAATGATTATGCAAAACACCATCCTCATTTACATTCAAATATTGCATTTTCATAACTTTATGTAGATTAATTTTAAATGTAAGGAAAACATATAAGCTAGTTTTCTTTATGAAAGGGTGATTTAGATCAGCTTTATCTTGGCTAATACATGGGGCTTCTAGAAAATGATGATAATTTTTTTGTTCAAATACACAGCACTGCAAAAGAATCTGAACATTAATCTTTATTAGAACTATTAATAAAGCAATTAACATTTGAACTTATACCCTCTGGTCTTTATAAAACACTTTAGCCATGATCTCTAAAAAAACCTCCAACCTAACACCGTTGTGCTACCAGAAGCAGACGGACCTACAGTAACAGTCTTGCTGAATGCTAGTGGGTGCCTTAAGCAAAGGAAGAGATACTAAGACACCATGTAGGCTTAATGAACTCACCCGACAGAGGTGCGAAACCATTTTCTAGGAGTAGAGATGCATGCACAAAAGTAAGAATATGATTGCAAGTAACAGGTTTGGATGAAATTAAGACACAACATCTTCAATATTAAAAAGAAAACACTCTGATGAAAACAAGTAGAATTCCAGGGTTCCTCACCTCTCGCTTTGCAAGTAGCACGTTGGGAACAATGTGAGGCAGGCAGCGGCCCAGCATTAACATGACACTTTTTTCACTGTCTGCAATTCGAGACACCTGGAAAATCAAATTGTTTATTTTTTTTTTTTCCCAAATGAAGAACAGGAAGAGTAAAATATCCTTTCAAAGAAATAATAATTGCAGTAGGCTGTTTGTTTACTCGAAAATGTATTTTTTCCTCACGCACATTAAGCCTTATGTTTCTGATCTGACAGTTAACTTCAAAAGCATGAATACACTTCTATAGACTCTAAACTTCCCAGTAATTCCATATTTATGACCAGGTTTCACATTTAAGCTAAAATCTGAAAGCATAGCTTTATTTCTTAAGTTTCCTGCATGTAAGTTTATCTCTCCATACAAAATCGCAGAACTTTAGAGGTTGGAAGGGACCTCCAGAAATCATCAAGCCCAACCCCCCTGCCAAGGCAGGATCCCCTAGGGTAGTTACCACAGGAATGCATCCAGCTGGGTTTTGAAAGTGTCCACAGTTGGAGACTCCACAATGTCTTTGGGCGGCCTGCTCCAGTGCTCTGTCACCCTCATTGTAAAGAAGTTTCTCCTCATGTTGAGGTGAAACCTTCTGTGTTCCAGTTTGTAGCCACTGCTCCTTGGCTTATAGCTGCTGACCACCAAAGAGGTTGGCCCCATCCACTTGATACCTACCCCTCAGTTATATGTTAAAAAGTATTGTTTAAAAGCAATTATTGCCTCTTTATTCTGCATGGCAGCAGTAGTTAAGAGCCTGCTAGTTTACGTCAGCTGGGAAATATACCTCGGATCCCAAACGGCTGTCTGCAGACATCCGACAGAAAGATAGTAGTGCTTGATGGAAAGCTGGTGACAATTTCCTGAAATAATATCCAGAAGGGAGAGGAAAAAAAAAAAAAAAAAAAAAAAGCATCCAAC
>VWYK01090668.1:0-12156 GCA_013399775.1 Semnornis frantzii | reverse complement strand
CAAACCGTCACAGGCCACAACAACCCCATGCGGTGCTACAGGCTGGGGATGGAGTGGCTGCAGAGCAGCCAGGCAGAGAGGGACCTGGGGATACTGGTTGACAGGTGACTGAACATGAGCCAGTAGTGTGCCCAGGTGGCCAAGAAGGCCAATGGCATCCTGGTCTGTTTCAGGAACAGTGTGGCCAGCAGGACCAGGGAAGTAATTTTGCCCCTGTATTCACCAAACCATGAGTACTGTGTCTAATTCTGAGCACCTCAACTTAAGAAAGATGCTGAGTTGCTTGAATGTGTCCAGAGAAGCACAACAAGGTTGGTGAGGGGGCTGGAGCACAGTCCTATGAGGAGTGGTTGAAGGATCCGGGATTGTTCAGCCAGATGGAGGTTGGTCTCTTCTGCCAGGCACTTGGTGACAGATGTTAGGAAGGTCTTCACAGGGAATGGGTTGCCCGGGAAGGCGGTGGAGCCACCATCCCTGGAGGTGTTTAAGAGGAGGTTGAATGAGGCACTTAGTACCATGGTTTAGTTAATTAGAAGGTGTTAGGTGATGGGTTGGACTCTATGATCTTGGAGGTCTTTTCTAACCTGATTACTTGTGATTCTGATGCTAAACCATTTCCCTCAGCACTGAGTTGACTCAAATGTGATTGATTTTTTTAGGGTAAGAAAAAAAATCATCTAACTTATTAATGAATATTTATAAGCCTTTACCTAAGCATATAAATCACAGTAAGCCATTTCAATCTGTTTCTATAGCACTGTTTTGGAGGTAAGTTCTTATGGGTCTGAAAATTAAAAATTCTTATGCTGACTATGACACATTCATGTTACTTGATAGAAACAGTGAAAATTGTATAGCTACAGACCAAAGCAAAATGAGCAAATTCTCTGAGGCATATTTCACCTCCATACACTAAATGTAAGGTTTGTGGTCTTGGCCAGTGGCTAACCCATTTCCATGGAGAAGTGTAGGAGAAAGGCATCTAGTAGTTAATTCAGAATATCTCCAAAGTAGATGGTGAAATAAATGAGGCAAATTGCCCTCCAGAGGTGCTTCTTTTTCTGTTAGTTCTAGACAGTGCCTAAATCACTACTTTCAATTGAACACACTATCAGATGACCTTTGCTGCACTCACAAACTTCTTATGTGTCCAGAAAAATTCCTTTCTGATTCATTTGGCTCTTGGCTAGCATATCTGGTGCCTGCTCTCTCGGCAGTCGCTTGGGCTGACCAGATCTCTGCTGTGAGTTTCTTGCTCTGGCTTAGTGTCGCTAAAAGTTTCTCTCTCAGAGAAAGCTCTCCAAGGCAAGAATAACCTCCTCCTTTTTCCAGAGGCAAACATTTGACTCACTTAATCTTCTAAAACAGGGCAACATATAGCCAAAATAAACAGACCAGACCATCATGTACTGAGAGGAGAAAGAGAAAAATCCCTTCCACTGTATTTTCTAAGGGCAAAAAAGCAGCTGTAAATATGTCTCAGATGCCATCAGGTTTTCAAGTTGAATTGTAGACAGACAGGCTGAGCAACAGACTATTGATCATCAGTTATTCCAAACAGAATCAGATGGAAATCTTATAAAAGTAAGCATAATTTTGCATGAAATTTGAGTTTCAGTACTCAGTCCTCCTACATTGTCCTTATAATCATTACCTAATTTTCTTTAGGTCAAGGAGATTAGGAGAGGCTCCCAACAAATTGGAAAATACAATTGATGCAAAAACCTTTGAAAAAGGATATGGAAAAGATGTTGAAGTCTGTCTCTTGTCAGGCCCTTGTCAAACCGTGATGCAAGCCCTCTTGGCATACAAATTAAGGAGAAGAAGGTGACCAGGAAAATGGATTTACTGAGGGAAAATTATGTCTGGGAAACAAATTGCCTTCTATTATTTTTGCTAGTTCTGATAGACATATCCATGCCAGGTGATATGCCACAGAATTTTAGTTTGGTGGAAAGGTGTTCTGAAGCTCTTGGGACTTGTAAAATTCAGTACCCTGAGAAAGGGTACCATATACATTTTTTAAAAAAAATTATCTAGAGAAGATAATAAAATTTAAAGAAATAGAGCATAAGCAGAAGAATAAAATAAACCAATCCATGTATCCGTTATCTTCAGATATAGCTTTAATTTCCTCACTACCTTCTTCCTTATACTATATTTCAGGCAGTAACAGGCAAATATGGTGATTTTAAATTCTTCATGAGCAACGACCTTCAGCAAAGCATCTCATTGTCAGATACAGAATTGCCAGTCATGGAGGATTATTTATATTTAAGGACTCTCCAGTGCATGTCTGTTTCCACCTCTTAAAGATTTTCTGGTGTTCTGTTGTTGTTTTAGTTTTTGTTTTCTTTCCCGGAGAGTACATTCAGCTCTACCTCTGCAGCTTTTCACATAAATACAAATGCATTCTGATGCCATTTCTGTGAGATTGCTATCAGAAGGGTAGTTCAGCATCCCTCTTCTCAAAGCAAGGTTTCTGCATTGGCAAGTCTGGTGTTTTGAATTTTATCAAGAACTGTCATAAGAATAGCAAGAATAGTGCACATAAATCAAAGATCTCAGCATTCCAGTGAGAAGGACCAAAGCCTACAATGTTTTCTAAACAAGCACCAAACCAATTGAGTTATTTTCTAGGGACCTGAAATTGAGTTCCTGCCACTTGCAAATCATCAGCTTAAGTAGCCTCGAGAGTGCTCTTCAGGACAATGACCTAAAACTTGCATTCCTTTTCTTCATTTTTTCAAGTTAACATAAAGTAATTATTGAGCTCAGTGGGCCTGTTCCATACCAGAATTTTAAAACAAAGAAGCAAAAACTTCTAACATCTTTCTTGGTCGAAAATGCTGTAGGGAGCATTTAGGAAACTTTTGCTCCTATCTATCCCAAGAGATTGCATGCATTAGGTTTTGCTGATCAAGATGCATATTAATGTTGGAAATAAAAATGTATCACCTTTCTATTATTTTTTACCATTTTTTGGTCAAATAATATCATAACTGAAATAGTAATTCTCACTGACTCAGATATTGGACAATGGTTTACAAAACATATTGAGGTTCTAATATGTGGCTTGTTAACATCAGGAAGAGTAATTAAATAGATATCAGACCCTGACGCACTACATAGAAACAAAGGCCTGAAATGGAATTTGGATGGAAGTTACACTTTGGTCTACTGAATAACAGGGACTTCCACAATCAATGTAAACACATAGACATGCCTTGCTAAACCTCTCTCTAGTCTGGATAGCAGCTGGCAGATATGTTGATTTAAACATATGCAGCCTGAAAAAGAAATTAAATGCAATCTACATGAGAGAGGTCTAAACAGCAACATTCCTACCAGTTCTCAGTCTTCTATTTCTAAAGACAACAATCTGAATTCTTCATCCATAATAGCATAAAAAATGTGAACGTATGGAAAATAAATTTATTCTTCCAGAAGGGAAACAGTAATGATTGTTTCACCCTCCATTTTCAGTATTAACCTCATATTTGGGGCATTTGGCCAAGATGTGGATGATCCATGTTTGATTTTCTCTTGCAGTTGACAGGGTTTAAATCTTTTTTCTATTTCCTAGGTGTCAAGGTATAAAATGACAAAGAGAAGAAATGGGCTGCGTAGACATGACAGAGGGGAGGAGATCTGTTTTCTGCTTCGGGAACTATTAATAAGTTTTACAAAAGTCAAGTGTAGTATCAAGTACAGAGTGAGTCTGATAATTAGAAGACACAGTGTTTCTCAAAGACATGAGGAACTGATTGTGACAGTCATTTTCAGAGTTTCTTTAGTACACTGATGTCATTACATCTTTCATGAAATGGATTATGGTTGCCCTTTAAAGAAAAGCTATCACCATATGTGCTGTTTACCTTATACAGTAGCCTACTCATTATAGTATTCACAGCCAAAAAGTATTTCCATGAAAAAGTTTAAAGTGAAGGATATTTCAGGTTTTAGCTTCTTACATGGGTTTGAACCAGGAAAAAAAATGGAAACTGAGGATGAGAATGAAATTGGCATCGAATTTCCAGCCTGCCATTTGAATGATACAGCTGCCAGGCACTTACGAAAGGAATGGTACAGCAGACTTTCTATTCCTTCTTAAAAGTCAGTTTTGCTTCATTTCTTAAAGGTTGATGTACTCAGCCTCTGAATTCCAAGAGATCAGAATCAGATGCCAAAACCCCAGAGATGGATGTCTCTGTGTTTAATATATCTTACAATAAAGGCAATTCTTAGTTTGTGTACTGAAGTTTTTGTAACTTTGATGGAGACTACTCTCTGTCCCCAGACATGACAGGAGAACTACTGGGGCCTGGGTTTCCATTTGATAGCACCAGCAAACACCAGAAACTGAAAGTACTTAATGAAATGCATTCACTGATTTCATGAAGAAGTAGAAGTTGCAAAACTATCAAAATCCAGCACTGAACCCTAATGAGAATCCCTTTTTATTCACAGTCTTGTGTTTACAGATCGTGTTTTCCATCATCCATTTCTTCTTGTAAGGCAAAAAAAAGCAACATTTTGAACTTCCACTCAGTGCTTGTGGTTTTTATGTATGTCCAGTATCATGGCATGTGTTTTTTATTGTCTGTGTGTTAATAGAAAACAAACGATAGCAGTATACAATATAGAACCTTGGAGAAAATCTGTGTGAATAGCAGGCAGAAAGTAAAACGTGAAGTACATATTGATCTTTTTGTTATGACTGAAGAATGCAGAATGTACAAACAATGAAGGCAGGGTTTTAAGTGTAGGTCTTTTGCTTCTGGTATCACTGGATCTATATAGCCAGGCCCCAAGCAGCAGACAAAACTAATACTTTATCATGATTATTGGCTGATATGTATTACGAAGAATTTACCTCCACTGCTAAAGATAAAGTTTATCTTTTCATTATGAGTTTGATTGTTGATTTTCTTCCTAAAATTCTCTAAAAGAGCCCAAAGTGGGGTTGGTTGAAATTACCTGAAGATGTAATTTATTTGCTGTGGAAAAACCCTAAGGCGGGGCACAGAGGGGGGCAGGGAGAAGTCACACAAAAAATTATAAAATCAAATCCCATTTAATCCATTAGGCACAGAACTTCACTAGCAACTTTTCAAAAATATCTTTTTAATTTATAATTTATGGATCATCATTTACCTTGCATTGCTCCCTGAAAAATACCAGCAATTGCCTTGAGGCATTTCAGATAAACTCTTACCCAGGCTTTGCCTCCTGCCTTCAACAATTACAGCCTCTCCTTGCAATTCTTTGGTGACACATAATGGTGATGGTTTGCTGTGACCTGAACCCTGAAGAAAAATATTTCTAATTAATTATTTGAAAAATGTCGAAGCTTCCTGAACTGCTTATATTCATTAAACTTTGTCGCTTCTCTTTCTATTGCAAATATACTGGAAGGGAACATCCTTCTAATGTAATTGTAATGTGTGTTGGTGTGATGTGAGACATAGGAAAAGAACAAAAATTCCCATACTTAGCCTCTTTTGACCTGCAGAGAAACCATTCAAGGTACTCACACTTTTCCTGATATTATTCTAATACTGCAAAATCATAGTACACTTGAAGTCTAATGAATTTCTACAACAAAATTCTCTTAGAGGCTGAGTACTCTCTAGAAATGAAAAGTTGATTCAGCCTGAGGGATTAAAATGTTTTAAACTCAGCAAAGTCCCCATTTGAAAGTGACGGTAGTGTTTTATATAATTACAAACTGTAGCATCTAAGCAAAAAAACCCCAAAACCCAAAAAGTGTTGCATTATGNGAGACTGCTACGGGGGACTTTGAGATGGCTTTAAGAGAGACTGCTAGCCACGGACTGCCAGTGTCGGACTTGGACCTTGACTTAAACCTGGAGTCGGTCCTTGAGTGGCATCTGCAAGAACAGTGATGAGAAAGCACAGTCTCCGCTCTCCACCGTCAGATCCTGCCGGTCTGATGAAGGGACCTGCCTCTGCCCTAATTGTGGGTACGCCGAATAGCCTGAGCTTTAGCCTGTGCTGCCCCATGATTTGCACTTCAAGGCAATGCCGCGTAAGACTGCCGACAAGGAGCCAAGGGTCTATCTCTGAATTCCCTACGGTTCCAGGCTGCCTTTATTTTTAAGTCCAGCAAAGTTATTTTTTATAGCAAAACTTTCCAAGCTTCCTGATTTTCCTGAATTACTAAATTCCCTGTAAGCATCCATGTGGAAGATTTTCCTGAACGAATTTCTGAACCCGATCTAATTTTATATAGAGTTGTGGGAGGGGCTTACTGGAAATAACATAACTGTATATTTAATAATTCCTGCCTCGTGAATTCCCACAACTGAGTCAACCAGTCTTAGACTTTTGTTTAATTTCTAAAACAGAAAAGCTTTTTAAACGCTTTTTATCTAAGTTTTTTTACAATATTCAGTCAACTGCACTGTCATTCTAACTAAAGATCCAAGACACTATCATAACGGCAATATTACATCATACTGTGCAGCCAAAGTAACTGCTCATCTGATGCAAGTTGAAGTGAAGTGAAGATATCCATGAGGGCATTTTTTCCTACATTCACTTTATTATCAGAAATATATTTTAATACATAATTTAAATGAGTTGCTTTAAGTGGGGCTTTACTGGCTCTCAAAAGAAAAGTTAATCAAGATAGCAGATTAATAAAAACCACTAATTTCACAGTTGATGATTTAAAAAGTCAAATTAAGTTCTGCAATAAAAAAATATTTAGTTTCTGAAAAGTACTTTAACCCACCCCCCAAAAAAAAAAAAATTATAAAAGGGCAAGCCATTTCTACAGATTCTAGCCAATATATCAGATATGGTAAACTTAAAATAAAATACCTTAAATAAAACTGTAAATTTATTACAGATATGGTATAGATATGGTATTTCTAATGTAGAAATTATTGAAGCAGCAAAAAGGATAAAATTAAGCAATTAGTCATTATGGAGCCAGAAATAAAGACCAGATTGTTCTATAAATGTTAAATTGGTAGTTAACTACTTTTCACAGTTCATGGAAAATATCTCCATGCTCATTTCTTTATTAATCTGTTTATTCATATATTTGTTTCAGCCTTACAAAGAAAAACATGCATCTAGCATTCTGGTTACAATCATACTAAAAGCAAACCAATCTATTTTGGCTTGCCTGTCACATCAAGAATCCTAACAAAAAAGAAATGTAATAAAAATAATTATTCTCCACACAAAAGTACGGGAGGACACACCAGCGTGGGAGATTAGTAAGGGCTCTCAAACTGCTGCCGAGAAGCATGCTGGGGACAAAATAATGCAATTGTAGTCTTGCAGAGATGAGCCAGATCCCTTTCAGGTAATTCCCTTTCAGGCCAGCAGGGAAGTATCATGTGGTAATCCACATGGCAGTGATAATGTGAGGGGTAGAGAAGGACTGAAGCAGTTCTCCTGTGAGGACAGGCTACAAGAGTTGGGGCTCTTCAACCTGGAGAAGAGAAGGCTTTGAGGAGACCTTATAGTAGTCTTCTGGTATCCGAAGGGGGCCTACAGGAAGGCTGGGGAGGGACTATTTACAAGGTCTTGCAACGACAGGACAAGGGGCAATGGGTTTAAATTGGAAGAGGGGAGGTTTAGACTGGATGTTAGGAGGAAGTTCTTTCCAGTGAGGGTGGTGAGATACTGGAACAGGTTGCCCAGGGAGTTTGTGACTGCTCCCCCCCGGAGGTATTCAAGGCCATGTTGGACAAGGCCTTGAGTGACCTGTACTAGTGGGAGGTGTCCCTGCCTATGGCAGGGGTTTGGAACTAGATGATCTTTGAAGTCCCTTCCAACCTTACCATATTCTGATTCTATGATTCTAAAAGCCTTAACTAACTACAATGGTTTTGTGAGTATACAAAAATAATATTGATGTTATGGTATACCCTGAAAGAAACACAAAAAATCCCAACCAAATTCCATATGTTCGGAACTGACAGAAAACAGTACAAGAAATAGTGTCATGGTAATAAAAAGGTGCTAGCTACTTTTTCTGATACATACTGAAGTTTGGGTCAGCTTTTTCCCATCTCAGAATTATAGAAATGCAGCAAAAGGTGAAAGACAGTACTGTTTCTTATGTATGTGGGTTTCCAATCACTACAGGTCTAAATCCAAATCACAACAGCAATCTGACAGCTCTTACAATAGGTAATACAGGTCATAATATGCTTTAATAAAGAAAAAGTTTAGAAAATGATGCACTGCATCTAGTATCAGAAAGATGTAGTACTCTTTTATTGTATCAGTATAACTTTAGTCTTGAACTCACTAGGGCATAGATGAAATTGCAGAGCTGCCATCTAAAAGAAATGAGCCTAGACTTCAAGCAGTCTATAAATAACAACAGTCATTCTGTCTGTAACACTAACATGATCACCCAGAAACAGCTGAAGTCATTTGGAAGATTTGTAGATTTCAGATTCCTGAAAATAAACTATGGACAAATGGATTTGTTTTTGTTACAGATATTACAATATTACTTTGCCTTTAGAGGTGGTTTTTGCAGCTGTCTCATAGTCACATGAAAGCAGATAAGGATTCAACTTGCTGGTCTTCACGCAAGCCCTAAGCTTTCCCAAGCCATGTTATTGACATTGTATATGGTATATGTGAAAGCTGTAAATGATATGTAGAGAAACAGAAAGGAAAAGCATCCTGAGAGCCCAGCTGGAGAACAAGACTCAGAATCCATTATTTTAAAATATTATTTCAATGTTATGAAGTCCAACACATTGGTTTTTAATACTCATGTTTAGCAAGAACAAATGTGTGCTTTCAGTATCCTGAGTTGTACTGTGTTCATATGAATCTTGCAAGAGGAAAAAAGTGAATTCATCACAATTCATTACATTAGCCACACATCTAGTAAATGTAAAATGAATTAATTGTATCTGGAATCTCAGTTTAGAATAAGAGGGAAGGTTACACTTTTTAAATTAGATTTATTGTACATGAGGATTCCAAGCTGCAATAGATAATTTTCACATGTAGAATTAGGTAACTGACTAAATATAATCTCTAGAGGATATCCTATAATTATTTTTTAAAATTAAGGGTGCCTCCCATGTGATTCTCATAGAGATGCTGTGATATGCAGACTTGACAAGTAGACAGTGGAGTGGATTGAAAACTGTCTGAATATCTGTGCCCAGCGGACAGTGTTCAGTGAAATGTCTGTTGGAGGCCAATAGTGTACCCCAAGAGTCAATGCTGAGTCGTATCATATCGAACATTAACAACCTGAATAATGGGTGCACATTCAGTAAGTTTCCCCATGATATGGCCAATATGACAAGAGTGTTGCACTGCTATTCAGAAGGATGTTGAGAGGCAGGAGAAATGGGTCAACAGGAACATCAAGTTGCTCAACAAAAGGAAACATGAAACCCCATGAACCAGTACATTCTGAGAGCCAACTGGGTGGAAAACAGCTTTGCAGAAAAGGATCTAGGGGTCCTGTTGGACACCAGGCTAAACATAAGTCATCAGTGTGTTCTTGTGGCAAAGGAGGTAGATAGTATCCTGAATTATGCAAAACATGACCTGCAGGTTGAGGAAGATGAAGCTTCTCTCTGTTGAGTACTGGTGAGGTCACATGAAGTATTCTGTCTAGTTCTGGGTTCCCTGGCACAACAAAGACAGATATAATGAAGACAGACCAGTGAAGTGCTACAAAGACAATGCAAAGTCTGAACAGAAGCATCTTGGCTATGAGGAAAGCTTGAGAGAGTTGTGACTGTTCAGGCAAGGTAAGAGATGGCTCAGAGGGGGCACCTTGTCAGTTTATGTCAGTATGTGAAAGGATGTGAAGACAGAACCACTTTCTTTTCATGGTGCCCAGAGAATGGTCCAGAGGCAATGAGCACAAACACAGCAGGTGCCAACTGACCATCAGGAAACACTTTTTACTATGACCAAGTACTGGCACAGATTGTCCAGGAAAGTTGTGGAGTGTTTAACCTAAAGATACCGAAAAGTTGAGGGCAGTACAAGATGACCTCCAGAGGTCCCTTCGAAATACAAATATGCTGTGATTCTGCAATTGACATATTTTTTTCTCTTATTTTCTAAGATGTGAAGTGCTTTCTATCATCAACATCCCTAAAGTATATATTTGTGTGTCTTCCTTACATTTAGCAGATCATTTTCTTAGGTATCACATAAATTTTGAAGGTTTAGTCCCCAGCAAAATATGAACTTGGTGCAAAAGTGATTGAAGACAGCAGGGTCCTAAGTGACTATTTAATCTCATTTCCACACTATTCTTCTACTCACTGAATATAATAATTTAAGAGTGGTAAAACCAGAATGAAGACAAGGACAAAAAGATTATATGGGCACTTGGGAGGTTAATGCATGTTGTTCCACTTTTCTTTCATAAGCTAATACACAATTATTTTTTTTCAATTAGATGAAATCAGTTAAAAAGCTTAACTAATCAATTACTGAATGAAACAGAAAAAAAAAAAGGCAGCAAAGTCCTTAATTTCACATTACTTAACAAGTCAAACAAAGACAAATGAATGCTAGTCATGCTCTAAGAAGAACTTTCCTCTTTCAAATTTGTCTTGGTAAGCTAGATTTTTCTAGCATCACCACTTAATTTCTTAAGCAATCTTCAGAAGACTGTTTCTAGCACTCAAGCACCCAGATGCCATTTCCCATGTTTCCCCAACTTTATCAAGTGTATAATCTTGCAGATAAAGACTACTTTAGTCTCTGTAAAGACTACTTTACTTTCTGTAATCTTACATGATTTGGAACTAGAACTTTTGAGTATTTTTGTCATTGGCAAGGGACTCTGGAGAACATATGCTTTTCCTTTGTAAACAACCGAGGATGGTTTTTCCATATTGGCTGCAAGAGGATTTTCCAAAATTCATGAGAAATCCTTACAGCTGACTCCTCTCAGCTTCTGCTTTCACTTGTTCTGCAGTAAGTAGAACACAACGAGGTCAAGTAGAGTTACTAGACAGAAAAATCCCAACAAATCAGATTTCTGAAGGTTTGTTTGTTTTTTGTTTGTTTGGTTTGTTTTTGGTTTTTTTTCTATGTCAATGAAGTCCAGAAGAAACTAGCAGATCATCTTACCTTCTACATAAAAGTCTACCAGATTGGATCAACATACTCCCATGTGGCAACCAGTAACATTATCTGATTTTGCTGAAGTATATTTTATTGAGAAATGTCTGTTTTAAAATGGAAAACAGTTGATTTAAAAATAAGAATCTTTATTAATAGAATCTCTGTTTTCATTAGTATTACATCTCCATTTTTTTCATAAAAAACAATGTCCTATTTATTTCTATTTGTGCACCTTCCCATTGCAGTCATTGCATCCTCCTATAGCTTTATGCACTAGATCCGAGAGTAGGAGGAAATCATTTTCCCCAAGATGATGCTATACATTGAGAAAATTTTGTTTCTTTTTCCATGAAGCACAGAGGAGTCTTTAAGACTTACATGACAGGTTATAGCTACAAACACTGCACAAAATACAGAGTCTCTCCAGAGCTACTTTTCCAAAAATTCAGTGATCCTTTCTGTCTTCATTTCTTTCCAAATATCTATGCACGTTCTTTTAAAGATGTGCCTCTAATTCACCCTCACCAGCATTCCACTCTGGAGAAATTCTCAATGTGGTATCTAGAGAGAACGTTGCCCATACTAATTTTGTATTTGCTCCCAGACAGTTGATTAAATTACCTGAATTGATTATTATTGATTTATTATCTGGATTAATTAATTATTGAATCAAGATTCAGGCTTAAATCCAGTCCCTCTAGATGCTCACAGAAATAGTTTCATTCATGGTATTTGCCAGTCAGGTCCATTTAAAATGTTGCTCACTGTAATGTTGAGTACCAATGAATTTTCATGAAAATGTATTGAGATTCTAAGAAATATGATATGTAGTAATTTTATCAAATTTATCTTGCGGGGGTGAACTCATCCATTAAATATGTTCTTTCCTCCTATACATTTAGCCTGTGTTTTGTCTTAAATTCTTGATCATTAATATTTAAGTTAAAATCTAATCTAAAATGTTTTTCCACATTTATAAGTATCTTTTATAAGTATCTTTCCATGAGCTTTTAAACTATCTTGGTGGACAGAAGATCTGACTTG